>LBNU01032301.1:68791-98846 GCA_014162995.1 Artemisia annua | reverse complement strand
AAAAAAAAAAAAAAAAATGTTCTAGTTCCGTCATTTACATGTATCAATAATATTACTCATGATACATTAACTTTCACGTTTATACCAATGTGATGAGTGACTGGTAAATCGACTAAAAAGTTATTATTTTATTTTTTTAACAAAAATAGTCTTAGGTTACTTTTTTGCAAAATAAGTCCTTGTGCAATTTTACTCCCTGCTGCAAAACTCATTTCAAAACATTGGTCCTTGTTCAAAATTTACGAAACTAATCCACATGTAAATTAATTTTACAAATTTAGTCCTTATACGTTGTTTTAAGTTTTAACATTTAGGCTTTTGCTTAAAAGGATTTTTCTAACTTGTGTTATAGATGCACAAGTTAAGTAGATGTGCTTAACTTGTAACCCTAGGGCACAAGTTAGAAAAATCTTGTGCCCTTAGGCATATAATAAGAAGTGGTCTCTTTTGTCTTTTTTTGGGAGTTCTTATCATTTTCAAATAAAAAATTTCTTTTTTGTGTCCTTTTTGTGTATCTCTAAGTAAAAAAGAAACACGGACTCACTTCTTATCATATGCCTGAGAGCACATTTAAAAGAAACAAATATTTCATGCTATTTAAAAAAAGGGGATAGTTTAGCTATAATTTTTGTAGCCAATTGGCTACAAAAAATTATAGCTAGTATATTCCCTTGAAAAAATCCCACATGGACCATGTTTGTAGATACCTAAAGTTGTTTTTCATGCTATTCGAAGAAAAAAAAAAAAAAAATTGCAATAGAGATGTGATACATGGACCTAATAAATAGGTCTAACTGTGGACCTACCGCATTAATAACTTGTACATTTGATAAATGTACAAGTTATTAATGCGGTAGGGCCTATTTATTAGGCTCATCTATCATTTTTGTTTGCAATAAACTTGTGATTTTTTTAGCTTGCGAAATTCATGCAGTTGTTTTGTTAAAAAAAAAAAAAAAAAAAAAAAAAAAAAAAAAAAAAAAATAAATTCATGTAGTTTGTTGGATCTTTTAAGTAGACAGTTTTTGCTGATTAAAATCGTAGAAGTACTATTTGCCAAAAACAAAATTAGTAAATAGCACTACTACATCTTGACAGCAAGCCAAACACTGAATCAGTCGGGGAGGAGAGTGACCGCCGCCGCCATCATCAGCTCCACGTCATTCAAATGCACATACTGCGGGAGGAGGTGATTACAAATTCCTTTTGATCTAACTTCTATTCTTTTTCGTTTATAACTTTCATTCATTTTCTATCATCTCAATAATAATAATAAATATATAATACCCTAAACCTTAGCAAGATAATCTGAATATATTATAAATGCTGTTATAGTAGTAATTACTGGAGTAATAGATTAAATGTGGGTCGGTTTAGTGGAGAACAATTTCTTGGTTTTCTAATCCAGGGCGGAGCCAGAATGTTATTATCGGAGGGGGCAAAATATGATAATTTTTTAGAAACTTCACTACTAAAAAATTGGCCGTGTGGGGGGGGGGGGGACAAATTACAAAATAAAGCCGAAAAATTTCGAAAATTTACACTACATTTTTTTCGCCGGGGGGTCACGACTGCCCCCCGGACCCCCCTTAATCTCCCCCTGCTAGGATAGTTTTGTAAAAAATTTGGAAGTGAACTTTATCTCCACCAAAACACTTGAAATATAGAAAACGCATTTAGTTGATGTTTGTATTCTCTATTTTGAAGAAGGGTAGGGAGGGTGTTGGGTTACAAAGGAAAAGAATCTAAAAATTTGTTTTGTAGTTTTCCTTGTTAAAATCGGAAATAGGAGATTTGGTTTTGCAAAACATTTTGGTTGGAAAAACGTTGATTTGACGCTGATTTCTGTTTTCCTTGTTTCACAATAACATTATTTGGTAGAAAAACAAGGGTGTTTTCCCAACTAAACGCACCCTATATATATTCTATTTATTATATAATATATATAGATATACTATATTATCATATATTTAATATATATATATATATATTATATATATATACTAATATATCATATATATATATAGTTATATATATATTATATATTATATATATATATATATAATAATAATAATTATATTATATATATATATATATATATATATATATATATATATATATATATATTATATAATTTTATATATATTATAATATATATTTCTCAATATTTCCATATTTCCATCCATCCACTCATAAATTAATTTGAATAATAAGGAGACAAATATTGAGCCATTATCCCGAATGGGCGATGAAGCAGCATTCAGCCTTTGTTGATGTGTTTGCTGATTATCTAAGCAAATGCAAGCTAATAACCCTTCTTTCTATTACGCTATCGATAATGGTAGCATCTTTTGGGCTGACTCAGCCTTTGCCATCAATTACACGCATTTTGGCGATACTGTTACACTGCACGTTTCTCATCGTCTACCGTCTTTCGTATCCGTCACTGGTCTTAACCACCATGGTCAGCCTATTATTTTTGGATGTGGGTTCCTGCATTCTCATTCGTCAGTTTCGTATGTTTGGTTCCTTCAAAACTGGCTTCACGCTATGTCTGGTAAATACCCGCTCTCCATTACCACCCAACCCCATCACCATATTCAGATTGCGGTTTCGCAGGTGTTGCCTCAAACCCGTCACCGTTTCTGCACGTGGGACATTATTAGGGATACTCGTGACAAGCTACGCCAGTCTTCACCTACGTTTGATAAAGAGTTTCTCGAGTGTGTTTATGAAACGGACACAGTCGACGAGTTTGAATCTTGTTGGCAAGCTCTTGTTGACGGAAATTCCTCTCTTTTTGCGGATAATGAATGGCTTCAGTCGATATACAATGCACGTCATCACTGGGTTCCTGTTTACTTGAAAGACACGTTTTTTGGAGAATTAGATACAACGTCACGTCCTCCTGAAGAAGATGATGGAAGTATCTTCTTCTTAGATGGCTATGTGAATGAAACAACGTCGATTCAGTCACTTGTTAAACACTACGAAAGTGCGGTAGCCAGCTGGCATGAGATGGAACTCAAGGCAGATTTTGAGACTGCTACCACTATGCCACTCTTGAAAACACCTTCTCCAATGGAAAAACAAGCCGCTAATCTTTATACCGGAAGAGCTTTTTTGAAATTTCAAGAGGAGCTAGTGGAGACACTTGCTAATCCAGCAACTAAACTTGAAGATAACGGGACTGTCGTAACATATCGTGTGGCCAAATTTGGAGGGGACGGCCAGAAAGCACATATTGTTAAGTTCAATCCATTTGAGATGAAAGCTATTTGTAGCTGCCATATGTTTGAGTTTTCAGGCATTATATGTCGCCATGCTTTATCGGTTTTTAGAGCACAAAATGTTCTTACACTTCCATCTCAGTATATTTTGAAGAGATGGACTAAGGATGCCAAAAGAGGCGATGTCATCGCAATGGAAGAAGAATATCTACCAAACAATTCTCAGGACCCATTGACTGTACGCTATAACAATCTAAGACACGAGGCCATGAAATTTGTAGAACAAGGAGCAAAGTCTATACCTATCTACAATGAAGCACTAGATGCTCTGCAAGTGGCTGCAAAGAAAGTTGCCGCATCAAAGAAACAAAGTTCTCACGGATGTGTCATATCAAATGGAGAGACTGATCTACTGGATAAAGGACATCAATCACGGGTAACCACCTTATTCTACCACTAGTGTTCTTTCCTTATAAGTTTTGTTTTTATGGTTCTTTTTCGTTTCGTTTCACTATCTAGATTTATCTACAAACTGCATTTCTGGATGACCAAAGGTTTTACTGAAAAGTACCTTGACACTACATGGATAATTTGCATGCAATTAAAACAACTTTTAGTGATCTGTTACTTGTAAACCTATCATGCTACAATTATGGAGTAGAACATAGTGGAGACGTCAGTTGCAATTAGTAATAACCCTGTAGAGAGGGAGCAGTTAAGATACCAGATACATGTGCATGATTCTCAAAACATGGATGATCTCAGTGATTAGCTGAAACTTTGAATGAACCATAAAGTGTTTATTGTTCTGATTCATCCTACTGCCAATTTTTCTCTGCTGCATTTAAAACATCTTTAGGTTCTCATCTTTCATTCTTCACTTCTCATATTAGGACATGTAATCAATTATCAGGTTTAGGTTTGAGTCAGTGGAAGTGCGAAACAAGTGATGATATCTTTAACATACAAGAAGTGATAATCAGACAAAATAATTCTACAAAATTGTAGAGGAAAAAAGTCATTTTTGCCTCTTATGTCCAAAAATAAACAAACACACTTCTTTCATTTCCTCTTCCCGCTTGCAGACATAAGAGGAAAAAACAAATGCACTTCTTTCATTTCCTTTCCCACCTGCAGATATAAAGAGGAAAAAACAAGCATACTTCTTTCATTTCCTCTTCCCGCTTGCACACAAAAGTGAAAAGAAGTGCTTTTTTGAAAAAACAGACACTCCCTTAGTTAAAGGAAGCAAATGTGCAAACACTTCTGTTTCTTTGACCCTAGGAGCACGTGCACCAGGCTACTCTTATTTTCAAGCAATAGTATAATAAGTGTTTTAACTGTTTTCACATTGGAAGCGTGTTTTGACTTTTGTATGTCAACCCAACTTCTTCCACAAAAAATAATTCATATACATTCTTCTAAGGCTACATTTCCTAATTTGATGTGGTTTTTTCCCCATATGTTTGAATAAATCTATGTTGTTCTGTCACAATCGTTTTTTACATTGCACATGCCACAGCTAGAGATTATATCTAATACAGGTAACTTGGAATGTACTGTAAGCTCTTAAAAAGTTTTTTTTGGAATCTTTAATGTTTTTTAGTAGACTGACATGGTTATGTATTTAATTATTCTTTCAGGGAGAAAAGGAAAAGAAAATTCGTGAACTGACAAGTGAGTTAGATGATACAAATCAACGGTGTGAAGGGTATCGTGCGAATCTACTGGCAGTTTTAAGAGATATGGAAGAACAAAAGTTAAAGCTATCAGTTAAAGTGCAGAATGCAAGACTAAGCTTGAAAGAATGAACGCCTGGACCCATGACTTGCTATGATGTACATATGTTCCTTAATTCCAGAAGCATCTTCTTTAGCTGCTGGAAGAAACCCAATATCAGAAGGCAGCTCTTTGGTTAAATAATAGTAGTAAGCAGAACCATGTACTGACTGGATCCATACTCACATGCTACTAAGCTGTTAAATATTCTCCCCCAATTGGTATGGAGTTTATCACATTTACCATTTTAACCTTTTAAATATAAGCTTTACTGCAGCTTCAATATTGTATAGAAATGAAGGGATGATCTAAAGATCCGGTGAACTGTTTTGTGAGATGAATGTGAATGAGTAAAGAAATTAGGTTATTTCTGCTCTAGCTCAGTTCTGGCCAGTTCCTTTCTCATGAATGAAAACTATCTTGTTTTTGACCAAAAATAGTTTACATTTCCATCTGCTCACCTGGAAAATCCCACCTCATACAACATTTTAAAAGCTTAGTGTCGCTGTAATAGATGAAAAGTTTGGACACAACTTATTATGCATTATGTTGCCCTTTCTTTTTCGTGTCTTCGATAGATATCTAGCAAAAGAGTAAATAACTATGAGGGAAGGGATCCAATAAGAATGTGTGGTTGTGATTACTTCTTATCCTTCTTATTTTTATTATTCTTCTTATTTGATCCTAATTCATAACTATGATATATAGATTACTATTTATAGAAGAAGCGTTCGACACAAATGGATTACTACAGTACTATTTATGTGATGCATAGATGTGCACCCATGGCGACGTGTATTGAGATAATATCATGAGTCAATCCGACAGCTATGACAAGCCATGAATAGAGTAGTTTTTGACCCATTAATTTAGTCATGGTTCAGATAGTAGTATCATTAGCCAATTCAACCAATTGACAAGCCATGAATGGAGCAATTTTCATGGCAGGGAACATATTTGTACAACTTTATATGAGAATCTATGTGTATAATATACTACTAATATTATCAGAAGATCATTAACGATGTTTTTCACGCAACTTAAAATTTCACCTTATGAGAAAGAAGAAAACACAGAAAAAGCGTAAACACTTTTAAGTGATGCCAAACTCATCTCCGCAAGAATTATGCTTGCTTAACGCAGGAGGCTCAATAACTCAAATAGAAGTTTTTTCATAATAAAGTTGAACAGAGAACAAACCCATGAAAACTAATACGGAGTACTCGCAAACAAAAAAGGAATATATATTATAAGTTTATAACATGAAAACCATGGTTGCCTCAAAGACAGTACAATTGGAAGCCCGAACTACCAATGTGGGATGAATTAATACTGTCACGGAGAGGAAAATCCATGGGAACAATGGAACTGTACATATATATGACGGGCATCCAATAATTTGAAGCAAAAAAACAGCCAGCTACAGGAGCCCAATGCTATCAAAAAATAATTCATTATAACATGTTCACAACCTTTACAGGCAATCTTTCATGCTATATCTTATGATCTGGACTTTAAGTGCTAGCTGCTGTTTATGATCTTCAATGTCTTTTAGAACTGAGAGCAGGTTGGCCCTATAAACGTCACACTTGCGTCTAACACAGTCCAGCTCACTGTTAAGTTCTTGGATCTTTCTGTCCATCTCATCCTATAGAAAAGCAGACAACTAATGAGAACATAATTTTGTCATGTGGTGCTTGTGTTGTGTGATTCATTCAAAATACACATTTTTATTCAAAGAATAAATTTACACATCCAGTTAGGAATCAGGTATTGTCATATTCAATTTGTCATCCTCCGAGCTTTGTTTTAGTAGTGGGATTCTAAGGCTCCAAAATAAAGCCAAAGCATTATGCATTTCCAGACCACAATGCACAAGTAATTTTGGTAATCACACATGATGGTAAAAAGCTATTGGTTGCACGAAAACACAAGATTATAGTGAAGAGTTATGGGCATGTAACTTCAATTTCGGATGTCTTTCTGCACAAGCACCGCTGTAACCAGCCGTCCTCAGAATCTCAGATCATTCACATACATCACTATATTGAGGAGGTACATGGTGGCCAAGTCTAACAGCTTAGACAGGTCAATTAACTAGGAAGTCTTTCAATTAATCAGGGAGCCTTTTAGCTAATATTATATCTAAAGCTCCAAAATAAAGCCCATGCTAGTAATATTTTCTTTTTTGAGACAGCAAGATTTATCTTATTATATTAGTTGCATTTTATGCAAGACAAAATTCATAGTTAGGTTAAGATTAGCATTATCTAACTAGTAGCACAGCAATAGTATATGAAACGAGTCTCAGAGTTTCTCAATTCTTGTGTTCTAATTGGCCATTTGCTATATACAGATATAACCGTCTAGCAAATGATTCTCACGTTTGACAGTACATTTCAAAATTGTCTAATCTAAGAGTGCACGATTTCTAGAAATCCACCTTTCACCACCTCTGGACCATTTTTTCCCTAAAATAGCTGAACAAGTAAAATATTTTTAATAGTGGGTAATTTGTAATGCAGTGTATATGGTGATTCAGAACTGCAAATAATCTTGGAGCTAGATGCTATTCGCCAATCTATCCACCAAATTGGTTAATCAATATGTCCAGTATTCTTTCATTTCTCTATTGCTCAGGCTCTTAATATGTGATAACAGAGTGTGAGACAGAACTTGAGTGTCACCTCAGTTGACACCAAACACTGAATTAGATATATGGAGGCTCTCGGTCAGCTATTGTTATTATTTAACTAGTTCAATTAAAATTTAGGTGTTTCTGCTGTTTTTTTTGGGCACACAAACAGATGAACCTTCTAAGACATTTATGCATCTTTTGGCTTCTAAGACAGGTATGAAAAATTACACTTACCATGAGCACATCTGTTTCTTTTCTTAGTCTGTATCTATTTTTACAATTCCCTCACCTTCTACAAACAGACCTCTCTATAACCTACAATGTGCTTTCTCTAAAAAAAACATACATTTTCTGCAGGGCGAACTAGAACTAAAGAGAAACTTAGTGGAACCATATCTAAGCACTTGATCCATACAAGGTCTGCACCCTCATCAGTCAAAATAAGCACCCACAGATACAACCATAGCAACAAATTTTGTCCATTGTAGGTAAGCCTATACATATGTTCACGCTACACATATTTAACTGCCTACAAGTCCAGGCCAAATAAGTAGGAACTGAGAGAAATTCACTTTTAGCATCATAACAGAAGAAAGATAGAGATAGCTTTTTAAACGAAAAACAAAATATAAGCAAGGTAGTAACTTTGTTTACAGGATATAAGATTTGGAGTACAAGCAACAGGAAATCTATGAAGAAACTAACCTCTGATAAATTATGGTCCACATCTCCATCGTGATTTCCCGTATTCCTTTTTGTCAGTGTTCCATTACTTCTNAAGAAAGATAGAGATAGCTTTTTAAACGAAAAACAAAATATAAGCAAGGTAGTAACTTTGTTTACAGGATATAAGATTTGGAGTACAAGCAACAGGAAATCTATGAAGAAACTAACCTCTGATAAATTATGGTCCACATCTCCATCGTGATTTCCCGTATTCCTTTTTGTCAGTGTTCCATTACTTCTTAAACCTTCCCTGCTGTTACGCCCATTGATCGTTCCTTCATTTTTTGCTGCTATGGAAACTCTCGTTGCAGCCTCTTCCAAAGCAATCATGGCCACATTGTATGTATCAACAGACTCAGCTCCTTCTTCTACCAATTTAAGAGCCTCGTGCTTAAGGGTATTATATCTCACAGTATGCGACTCTAAATAACTAGAAAATAATGCATGCTCTTCAAGTATAACACTGCTCTTGGCATTTATTGTCCATCGCTTTAAAATGTAACTGGAAGGAAGAGTGAGAACATTGGTCACTCTGAAGACTGCCAACACATGTCGGCATAAAAGACCCGAAAATTCAAACATACAGCAGCTGCAAGAAGCTTTCATTTCTAAAACATTAAAGTTGACACGATAAGATTTGTTTTCCTCTCCAAACTTTGCTACTTGATATGTTGTTGTTGTAACGTCACCATCATCATCTTCTGCTTTCGATGCCATAAGAGTAAGTGTCTCAACTAACTCCTCTTGAAATCTCATGAATATCTTTCTCGTGTAAAGTTGGGATGCTTGTTTCTCCATTGGTGAAGGAGTCCGCAACAGAGGAAGCGTGTTCATCGTGTCANAAAAAAAAAAAAAAAAAAAAAAAAAAAAATACATTTTCTACAGGGCGAACTAACTAAAGAGAAACTTAGTGGAACCATATCTATACATATGTTCGCGCTACACATATTCAACTGCCTACAAGTCCAGGCCAAATAAGTAGGAACTGACAGAAATTTACTTTTAGCATCATAACAGAAGAAAGATAGAGATAGCTTTTTAAACGAAAAACAAAATATAAGCAAGGTAGTAACTGTGTTTACAGGATATAAGATTTGGAGTACAAACTGCTGGAAAACCATGAAGAAACTAACCTCTGATAAATTATGGTCCACATCTCCATGGTGATTTCTTGTATTACTTTTTGTCAGTGTTCCATTACTTGTTCCATTACTTCTTAAACCTTCCCTGCTGTTACGCCCATTGATCGTTCCTTCATTTTTTGCTGCTATGGAAACTCTCCTTGCAGCCTCTTCCAAAGCAATCATGGCCACATTGTATGTATCAACAGACTCAGCTCCTTCTTCTACAAATTTAAGAGCCTCGTGCTTAAGGGTATTATATCTCACAGTATGCGACTCTAAATAACTAGAAAATAATGCATGCTCTTCAAGTATAACACTGCTCTTGGCATTTATCGTCCATCGCTTTAAAATGTAACTGGAAGGAAGAGTGAGAACATTGGTCACTCTGAAGACTGCCAACACATGTCGGCATAAAAGACCCGAAAATTCAAACATACAGCAGCTGCAAGAAGCTTTCATTTCTAAAACATTAAAATTGACACGATACGATTTGTTTTCCTCTCCAAACTTTGCTACTTGATATGTTGTTGTTGTAACGTCACCATCATCACCATCTTCTGCTTCTGTTTTCGATGCCATAAGAGTAAGTGTCTCAACTAACTCCTCTTGAAATCTCATGAATATCTTTCTCGTGTAAAGTTGGGATGCTTGTTTCTCCATTGGCGAAGGAGTCCGCAACAGAGGAAGCGTGTTCATCGTGTCGTAATCTGCTTTAACTTCTTTCTCATTGCGGCTCTCCAATGCTTTCTCATACATTTTCACAAACTGATTTAGAGTCGTTGACGCGTTTATGTATCCATCGAAATAGGAGTTCATGCTATCACTGCGTTGTGTTATAGACATTTCAGCAAAGAACGTATCACGCAAATACACAGGAACCCATTGTCTGCATGATGAGTATATTTCTTGAAGCCATTCGTCATCACTAAGTTGATACTTATCAACAAGTGACAACCAACAAGCTTCAAATTCATCAATCGAGTCAGTTAAATTCACGCATTTATGCAAGTCAGCTTCAAAACCTGGGTACTGGAGAAAGACGTGCGCTAACTGATCCTGGCACTTGTTAAAGATATGCCACTTGCAGAAGCGATGACGAGTGTCAGGAAACACTTGCATAACCGCTGATTGTATGACTGAATCATGATCTGTAGTGATTGATACCGGGAGTCGGCCAGACATTGCAGTAATCCATGTCTTAAACAGCCATACAAACGAGGACTGGGATTCATTCATGAGAAAAGCACAGCCGAACAAAACAGGCTGGCCGTGATGATTAATCCCCGTGAAAGGCGCAAAGGGCAATCGGTATCTGTTCGATCTGTATGTAGTGTCAAACGTAACCGTATCCCCAAAGTAAGTGTAGTTAGTCCTTGCCTTTGCATCAGCCCAAAAGATGTTACCCGTGCTGCTGTACTGTTCATCATGATCATCCCCCTGACCCTGACCCTGACCTTGGACAGCGTAAAAAAACGAAGACGGATTGTCTGCGTGCATTTGCCTTAGATAATCATGAAGAATCTGTACGTCTCCTTCCAAACTCCTTTGTCGGTTATTCCTCATGTAGTTCCTACAATCAACTTCCGTAAATCCAACTTTACTAATACCGCCATACTCTTTAATCAAAGCCGACATAATCCTACGTGGGCCCATCCCAGCAGCCTGCAAAGTGTCGATAAGCGTTTTCGCAGGACCCGATATCTGCCGATGGGACCTTAAACAATGAACCTGATCCGGCGGAACCAAGTCATGATTATGCTCCTTAACAAAACCCGAAACAAGCCACTTGCCCGAATGCTGTATCTTAACAGACATAGACGCCTTACACCCAACGCGCGTCACAGTGCGTGGACGCTTAATCTCCCTATCCTTAGTCCGTTTCTCATTTAAGTTACGAAACCCTTCTTTGGCTACAAACAAAAGACCTTTGAATAATGGCGCCGTCTTTCCTAGAACGCCTAGAGGAGCTAACACGAGTGCTGAAGCCAACGCGACGGGCGTAGGAATTGTAGAAGGCCTTGGCGGCTTCTTCGGATTCGAATTCCATACCCTCGCAAGGCTCGAGATCACTACTACTAGTACTAGTACTACTAGTACTAGGATGATGATGATAATAATAACTAGAAGTATTATTAGTATTATCTAAAAAGAAACCATTTGGACCTACTCTTAAAGTAGGGGAATGAATTTCATCATCATCGTCATCATTATCCACGTCATCGTCTCTACCTGATCCTAGGTCAAACTCAATCACCTCGTTTTCCATGTAAATTAAATTAAATAAATAGAAATGAATGATAACTTACGCAGGCTGCTAGTGAGTGATTATAGATTAGGGTTTCTTCTTCTTCTTTTATAAAATGTGAGTGAATTGAATTGAAGATTTCAAATGCTTAAGCAGCAGCATATAATATCATTTGCGGATTCGTCTTTTGTTTTCCTAAAACCCAATACCATCATTTCTACATGGGTTTGGAATGGGAATATGCCTCTTTTTTTTTTCCCATGTTTCTCTTTTCTAAACACTTTTGGATTTCTTTCTTTTCTATATTTTTTCAAGAGAAAAGTAAGAAAATGGGACAATATATATATTTTTTTTCGGTACTATTCTTCTTCCGTATCACGTATCAGTAAGAAGAGTCGAAGCGCTGATAGTTAATGATTTGAGAAGGATGGTTATACTTAAACTTAGGTGGAAGGATAGACTTAAGCAAGACATGAAAGCGCTTTTCTTATCCGAAGCATGACCTTAGATAGGAATGCGTAGAGAGATAGGGTAGTTCGGGGCTAAGTGGTAGGAGGTAGTCTTTGCGTCTAGGTCTTTTTAGACTTCTCTTTGTTGTCGTGCCTCTTTGTGTTTTAGGTTTCGTGGTTCATTTGCTTTTTCCCTTTACGTTTTTAGAAGTCTAGTGGTCACTTTTCCCTTTGCTTTAGCTTTAGGCCCCTTTGCGTTGCTATGCTTTGTTAGTGTGATGCTCTCTTTGGTCTTGGTTTTTCTCTTTTTACCTTTGGATACCTTTTTCTTTGTTTGCTTTATGTGTTTTTGCTTGTGTTTGTTTGTTTGTTTGTTTTGCTAGTGCTCCCTTGTCTCTTTAGCGCTTTGCCTTTTCTTTCTATGTTTCTCTTGCAGTATTTGGCTATATTTGTTTTGTCCTTTTTCTCTTTTGCTTCTTTTGTTGGTTTTCTACCTTTCTGCTTTGTTTGTTTGCTTGCTTGTTTTGCCTTTTGTCTTTTGATTGCTTATATGCTACTGCGGTGTTTGCTTTTATATGTTTAGGTCTTTTTCTCTTTTGTTCCTTGTTAGTTGCTTCCCTGTCTTTTTGTTTTGCATGCTTGTTCACTTGTTCGCTTTTTATTTATTTTTTATTTATTTATTTTTTCTTTTGTCTTTTGATTGCTTTTCTTGTTTGCTCTCTTGCACCTTACACTTATTTTTGTTCACTCACCCGCACATTTCCACTTGCCGAAGGTCTTCCTAGAAGCAGACTCTCTACTCTCACCTTATAATAAAAACTTTACACTACTTAATAATAATAATAATAATAATAATAATAATAATAATAATAATAATAATAATAATAATAATAATAATAATAATAATAATAATAAGTTTTTTTCTTGCTCGTTGATAAAAATGGTTTACTATTCATGAGAACTAGTGTCCTTGGTTCAAACTCGGTAATGGAAAAGAGAAAGAAATGGTAATGTTAAGTAAAGGGAAGGGGAAATGGAAAAGAGAAAGAAATGGTAATGTTAAGTAAAGGGAAGAGGAAAAGAATTCCCTCCAATTTATTGGGTAATGGTCATTGCGTTATAATCAACCATACAGTTTTTCGATACCTTACCCATTCATCACCTCCCAAAACCTTCTATCAAGCACGCCCTAATTGTATGTGATGAGGTCCATGGTAAGATTATAGAATTTTGAAGGATTAGAAAAAAAGCTAAAGTAATATATAATTTTAGTGCTAAAATATTCTTAAAGCGGAGTTATCTAAATTTATATATAATTTAACTGTTCAAAAACATTTCTAAGGTAAAGTAATTGAATGATCACCACCACGAGACTCATGACCCGAAGTCCACTGCTACACCCCCGTAAAATGGATGACTTGTTTTGTATCGCGAGATGCTCAAAATAAATGATTGTGATTTCAAGTTGCGTCTAGACAGTTACGAGATATATGTAAATATTCAGCCTGTTAGTTTTCCTTTCATGAAAAAATTGTTTGTATCGATCAATAAAAAGAATCCCCATACAGTACAAATACACCACATACAGCAGAAACAGAAACCTCTCCCTCTCCTTATACTATGGGACCAAAAATGGAGTACAAGTTATATAATCATGCCATTGCCAGAGGCTAAAGTACTACCCTACAAATATATATTATATATCTGTACGTAATTACACAAGCAAGCAAGCAAGCATGTCACACATTGATAATAATTGGGCCAATACATGTCTGGAACAAGTTGCTTAGAACAGGCTGCACCTCACGTGAGCTGTGTTCACAGCGCACCAACTCTACAAGCAGCGGAAACACCCTTGAAGCATGCCTCCTAAAGCAACCCTTGTCTACTTCGCTTAAAACCCTCAATGCCGACACAAGCAATGACGTTCTTGCCCCCAACTCTTCCTTCACCGCTGAATTCAATGGAAGAATCCAATGAACAGTAATTGGTTTCTGCACCTCTTCATGTTCCAATCTGGAACACTTCAAATATATTTGTATAATTTTTTCACATACTGAAAAGAGTTGTGTTTCTATACCGATCTCCTCAGACAAAGACGGGTCGCTCGTCAATAAATGTTGCAACAAGTTGAGTATGTTTTGATAGGATTCATTCTCAAAATGTACTACAGGTGGGTCAGAAATCTCAAGGATGGAGCATGCTTTCTGCAGCTTCAAATGTAGTCCTGTTTCTGAACTCAATTCATGGGCATGAGACACCGTCTGAGAAAATATTTCAAGCACGATCTTGACACTTGAGGCCTTAAGTACGTGCTGCTGCATATTGTACAGATCAGTTGTCACCTGCAACCATTTTGCATTAGTATTTCTGTCGATTAAAACATCGCATCTTTCAAAATAAAGAGAGAGAGAGAGAGAGAGAGAGAGAGAGAGAAAGATAGACAACCTGCATGATAAGTAGTTGTGTAGATATATGGGTTTTCATTCTTGACACAACATATCCTGCCGTCTGCAAGTTGTCATCCTCATAGTCTTCAACTGTACCAGCATTACTACTAGTCAATGTCTCCCCATCATCATCGTCATCAAAGGAGGATTGAGCAACATTTGGTATGTCAATGTCAATCCTATCCATTATCCGCACAAGTTTTTGGAAACCTGGCAACATTGAAGCCGATGCTTCTTTCAAAGAAAGGAATATGCATGCCCACTCGTCTTCAGTAAGCATGCTCCCCAAGTCACCCACCAAACGCATCAATCCAGAAACTCCAGTACTAGCAGAACCTTGACCTGGAATTCTAAACAATCCAGCTAGTAGTGAAACTACCGCACCTAAATGAGCCCTCATCACACCAAAAAAGTTGACATATAAATCCACTAAACACCGAGTAGCAACAGAAGAAGTTTCGGAATCCCATGTACTTGGTGAAGACTGATCGTTACTTGCTTTCTCTTTCTTGTCACTCACATGTATGAAAACTGGAAAAATTACCGAATTGATAACAGTATTCCAAAATGAGCGAGAAAAAAGATGACCATGGTCCTTCAAAATGTTGAAAAGCACTTCCAAAGCACTCTTTCTGATTGCTTGTCTAGGATCAGATGTCAACATAGATAAACCTGAAACACCATCCAAGCTTAAATATAATAATCTGACACAGCTATATAACCAGACATCATTTAAAACAAATTTGAAATTAAGCGATATCTTTCTAAGTAGAAGTTTAACATACCAAAGAGGTCTATTTTTGAGTTGATGAATTAATTACAGCAACCATGTTGGTAATAGATATATGGAATGCGATATAATTAATAAAGAAAAAGGACTTATGAGATGGTTTAAAGCATTATATAAAATTACCACTGAGCAAAGGAATCCAATAGCATGCGTTCTCATCTTTATCCATTAAAGCTTGTTCATCATCAGCAGCAGCTGCTGCTTCCTTCACCACTGGAATGCTTGAATCATCATCCTCAGCAGCAGGAGCATTTTCTGTATTGCAAATAAGACCCCCTTCCGCAAGTTTGACAGCACAGAAGCGGAGAAAAGCAATGGCGTTAAGGCTTACATCACTGTTAAATCTGCTATTGGTGAAGGTGATGAGGCATCTAACACAATCTGTGAATGTCACAGTCTCTGTCTCAGTTATATAAGGAAAATATTCGCGTACTATTTTCTCCATCGTCTCAAATGCCAACAACACAACGTTCTTCCTTTCATCAGCAGCAGCAGCTGTTAATGCCTGTCAGCAAATCGGCAAATGAGCAATGTCAGCCACATACAACTGCTCAGCATATTTGTTGCACACATCCACCACTACTTTCGTAAATTGTAAAAGCATGATGAGCCTACTTGAATCTCAAGTTACATATATATATTGCAGATGATTCTATACTAAACTCCTATTGCAGTTCATATATAAGTTGTGATGTCATGTATGCCTACACGTCTATAACTCTATAATTCTATATATACATTGACAAGCATATTGAAAGAATGATCTAGATAGCACCCATCCCAGAGGATAGTCCATCTTTAGATAGCACCTGCCTTCTCCCTATGGGATAAGAATGCATGTCAGACACGATCTCAATTATCGTTTGTTGTCATGCAAATGAAATCCTATGTGCATTCAAATAATTTTTACAATAGCTTAAAAAATCATTGTCTCAAAAAATTTATTTTTGAATAGAACAAAAATATGATACACTACAAATTTGGTGCTATAACCTCAATAATGTATAAAAATAACATAATTATTAATTATGAGATGTGCTATTGTTCAGCTTAATTTTTTCCATGATATATACATACCTCTTTGTTGACTTATGGTGAACTGTTGCAGGAACTAGTTCCCATTCAATCCATTACTCATTTTGACCCGTTATTTGATCTGAATCACCCTATTCATTTTACAGGGTTCGGACATGAAAAGATATAGTTTGTAACCGACTCTGAACACACAAATTAAGTTAGGATTTAAAATTGAACACCATATACAGGCCTAGCTTTAACTACTAACGTAGATGGACAGACATGGACAGACCCAGTTACTTTCTTCCAACATATATTGACCATCCTGTCTTAAGTATATGCATCGCCCTCCATGCATTGGAATGTACAAACTAAAAATAAAACATTAAAGTTCCTTAATATGCATTATTAAATATCCGGTCAGTGAGTGGTGTCCTCTGAATCCTCCTAGGAATTAGTACGATTAGTTAGGTTATCCTAGGAAAGCTAGTTTGTAAGAATGTAACAAATAGTATCCCCATGAAAGTTTCCACCAAATTTTTTAGAACTAATGCAATATTTCCTGTAATAAATGCAAGGTTACATTTCTGTTAAAAGTTTGGAGTATAATGCTATGTTCGAAGATTGGAACACGAGCTTAGAAATAACATTGAAAGCATAAATATAGCATACCATGAAAACGCTTTTCCACCCAGACTTTACATTATCGACACGGCTCAGGATCATTTGTGAGAGGCAACGAACTATGAGTTCTCTGATTTCAACAGAGTTGCTTTTCTGCATGACGATCACAAAAGGTCTTAAGAACTCATTTTGGAAGTTATAGTTTGCCAGCTCTTCTCGCTCAAGGAATTTCATAGATAGTTGGCGCAAGGAATCCATCACAAAGATGGCAACTGAGAGGTTTTCCGACAGGCCAACTGCAACGAAGAAATCTGAAAGGACGCTCCATATGCGAGACCACACTAATCTGATTCGGTTCATGTTGTAGTGCCTGAAGAAAATTCAAATTATAAGGTGTGAAATTCTTATAGGGAAGGCTTTGAAATTTAATCAAAAATCCCTTGCATAAGAGATTATGTGGACAGTTAATCAAGCCGAATTAAGGATATTGACAAGAACTTGAGGAATAAAAAGATATGCATTTTCATGGTGATACAAGGATGGGATCTTACGCAACTTCAACAATTTTGGTCAGACTGAACACCCGCGGATCTGTTGGGGACTGTAATTCCGACATTGAAACTTTGCAAAGGGCTTTTACAAAAGCGACTATTGCTTCACTGTCCATCCTTTGGCTATGAGCAAAAATGTGGTTAAGCTCAAAATTTCCTATCTGTTCAAGCAGGTTCAAATTGGAAATGAAGTTGTTAATTTGATCTGGGGTCACCAATCCAGAGGTATTAGCTCCCAGAGAAGTGCTGTCATATGAACTGCCTCGAACAACTGCCATTACAACTGAATTCTGGAGGGTCCCTTTCTTTTTCAACGATGTAATATTGGACCTCAGTGATTTGTCGTCTGATTCAATATTTGATCCACTTAAGAAAGATGCATCAGATGGAGCACCCTCTCCCAACAATTGTAAATGCTCAAATCGAGATAGACAAGTCAATATGTGTTCCCAGGAATCCTGAAGATAATTTCCGTCCTCTATGGCGATTGCTATAATTGCCTATCAATAAATCAAACTTAAAAAATTAGTCTATAAATTAACAAACTGTTACTTGACATACACCAGAGGAAAACTACAGTGTGTGCAGGGACGAAGCATCTATAGGGCAAGGGTCGGCCTTGGCCCCTTCAAATTTTCTTTTTTGTCTTTACTGTGAATTGTACATTCAGTTAGTGCAAAAAAGTATTATTTAAAAATTTGGCCCCTCCAAGATTAATCATTGACACTTCGTCCCCCCTAATAAAATGGTTCAAGCTCCGTCCTTGAGTGTCTGTGTGTGTGGCAGGGTGGAGGGGTTGTTAAGTACCTTGACAGCATCGACATTTTTTTGTTTCATATCTGCAGCGCAATGAAGGTATGTGAACTTTGCAACAGTAGTGACAAATGCGTCTCTCTGTGTCTGCATACCCATGACTGCGGTGACATGCACAGCATGCCTAATCCCCTGTAAGCAATGGCTAGTGGCTGCTTTATCATCACTCTGATCCAGAGTTACACTGAACGCAGCAAGCATTGGGCCCCAACAGACTTCCACCATAAACCTCAATATTGCCGCATCTGCAACAGCATAGTAAGTAGACCTGCAAGAGAACATGGTTTGGAATTCATAATCAAGGAATCACAAAACAGATATACGAGGTCACTAGTTTTTAGATACAAAAAGGTCAAGAGCTTCAAATGGCCTTATTACATTCATGTCAGGAATGCCAGTAAAAATCCATTTACAGGACATATATAATATCGTAAAATATTAATGCTATTTAGCAAAAGGTGAATTTATATTACTCTGATTTTCCTGATTTAGCCTTGAACTGTTCTTGGATGTGCCTTATAAGGGCTCCATTAGCACCCAATGGTTTTTCCTCTGTCTGCTTCCAAACAAGATTAAGTATACCATCCAAGCCCAGCAATCTGTTAACACTGTTTGTCTGCTTGCTCTGCTGCACTGAAGTTTCAGCTTTCATCTTGATTTCATTCTTCACAATTTGATCATAGAGGGCACCCAGATATTCTTCAGGTAAGTCCTTCCCGTCATCAATCCCACGGTTGTTCCGAATAAAGTCAGTTTTGCTCATCTTACACATAAACCAGCACAAAAGTCAAGTCAAGTTCTAAGCAATCAATGCGACATGTAATGAATAGTATCAACCATAAGATCTACATACCCAGATAAAACTTCCAAAAGTTCAACTCCATAAGGAAATGGTGAAACCCATTTATACCAATAATGTTATAAATACAAATCGAGATACCTCAACATTATTCAAATAGCATTTAATATGTTTAAAAGTTGAAGCAAATATACTTTGCTGTAGAGAAGTCAGTTTGAGTAATGGACTGCATTTGATGATTGTATTCTACCATACAAATTTTGGATTCTACCATACTAATTTTCGAGTTCCCTTTTTTATATTCTTTAATTGTTTTCTACAATACTAATTATGGACAGCATTTCCTTGCTTTAAGAAACAAAATAAGAAAACATATTTAATGACTACCAACCCGGATAATTATACAGAAACTGTTACAAATGTGTCTGTATGAGCCATTACCAAGTAAAAAAATTAAAATAAAAAAACATACAATCTGGTAATCTCACCTTGTCTTTCACCATGCTGTTATGGGCATCCGTATTCAGCATTATTACAGAATAGGCAAGAACATATGCTGTATCAGCACTGGTAAACGAATTAGGATTGCACTTGCAATAGCGTTCTGCAAATTTCTCCATGATGCGGTCAATTTTCTGCGCCTCACCAGGTAATCTAAAACCCCTTAGAAAAAATCTAATAGCCTCACCAAAGTCCATTCCATCAAAAATAAAGGAGTCTACATAAGCATGCATTACTTTTAACGGAAACTCTTCCCTTTCACCCAGATAGTCACCAATCACAGTCTCATTCAATCCAGAAATGTTCTTCAAAAATAATGCAACTGCTTCGGGAGTACCATCAATTTTTTTGTTACTTATAAGGAACTCGATACCCTTCGAAGGTTTTCTATTGAACAGGGCAATCCCTTTCTGCAATAGCAAGGTAAAAGTTTTAGTATAAGATGGTATCAAAAGTTCAAAAAATATAGATATTAGGTCAGTGTTAGACTAGAAAAATTACAGTGGTGTTAGAATTTGACTTAAATTTTTTAATATGAAAAAGGTTTAATTCATAAGTCATCAAGAAGTTGTTTGTTTTTTGCTTAATTAAAAAAGATGGCTGGAAATGATGATGGAGTTGAGGGTCTCCCTATATGAATCCTTTCCATATATATTGTTGGGTGGGAGGCCCAATGCATAAGAAAACCAAATGCCTACATATAGGATTGATGGGTTACTCCCTCTATTGGTAGTCGGCTTTGGATTGGAACCCCGTGTAGGCTTAAAGCCTAAATGTTGGGGATGTGGGCTAAGTTGCGATCTCAACACATATTTCTCAGCATATACATTTAAATACATATATAGGAGAAACAGCTCAGCTAACATTCAACAGATGCAAAAGATGAAAATATCTATGATATACTATTTCGTACCTGGAGTTCTAACTTATAAGCTCGACGTTGTTCTAAAGTAGCTGTGGAATGGTCAGAAATTGGTTCGTGGTGCAAATCAATATCAGGAAGAATTGCTTCATCTCCTCCAAGACTTGTATTAGGCTCAACGCCACTAACACTATCATTATCACCAACACTTGAGTTGCGTACACTAAATTCACCAATCCTAAGCTGCTGGTCCATCCAAACTCCCATGGACTTAATGATCATAACCAAGCACTTGACTGATTCAAGCCGAAATGTTAGATCATGCACTGGAGACAATGTTGTGGTGGAACCAGGAGGTGGACCTAGAGCAGTTTTCAGAAGACCATTCACAGTCCTGCAAATGTCTGACGGAATTAACAAGGTTTAAATACAATTTACTAAATCACAATCCCTGCATAACAGCTATAACAGATGAAAGTAAAAACTATACAAAGCAGCAAGTGTGTAGGAATAAGAGGGGCAGAGACAGACAGACAATAACGCGTGATAAATACACCTAATACTAGGAAAACTAAACACAAAAGGATAGCTGAAACAATGACAAGCAAAAATTACTGTGCATAATACACCTCTATAATATTGTCCCCGAACTCGAATTCTTTAACTAAACATCTAAGTGCGTACATTCTAATTGTAATAATGACAAGGAGACTACAAACATATGTGGAAGCAATCAAGAGAATTTGGGTTCCGCTGCCTCTTTATAAATTCCAGTGTGCCTTATATAGTTTAGCCTACCAAACCAGTTTTGCTGTATAATTCTTACTGAGGGCAAGACGAACACAATCATCATAGACAAACAGTTCCACAGACGTACAAATAAAAGAATACTTGATAAACAAATACCAAGCTAAAAGGCATATTGATCTATGAATGTCTGCAGCTGCAATACTGCAGAAGCTTTTGCACAACCACAAACAAATAGTTTAGCATTCATGACCCACTTAAAGAAAAGAAAAAAAACAGAGGTCAAAACGACCAACACCTCTTGGAAGTACGATAGATATTGAAACGCCTTATAATTAGCATCAGTGGGCTGGTGGCAACACAGCATTGTCCACCTCTCTGTTGTGGGAAAGTTATACATACAAATCAGTAACCCATGCGGCCAGGCTTAAGTACCATATAGCATGTGATTTTCTGGCTATGATAATCAGCAAACTTGCAGACCTAAGAATTAGCAAAAATGTAAATGATGCCTTATAGAGAGATACAAATCAGTACCCATTTCCATCACTACTATAGACCGCATTCTCTAAATCAACTATAGAAGAGTCCTACAGAAACTCAAGAGTCATTAAACTTAAGAAATATAGCAGCAAACCAAGTAGGATTTGTTAACACAGTCTAGACTATGGATCAACTTTGACTAGCAGCTACAATCATATGAGTAGCTTAAATAAAACTTTAATGGTTAGTTACCTTTCAAAAATGTTTGGAGAATCAACATCACAATCATAGTTGACAAAAATGTCAATCATAATCTGTGAATCCTGAGATATTTTATCCAATAAACTGAGAACTGTCATCTTCTGTATGAAACTCGGCTGAAGCACATTTTCCAGCACCCGGAGAATGAGCATAGGAAAAAATATCCCGATTTCTGATTTCAACACAGATCTGAACTTTGACAATAAGCTCTGAAATATCGAACAGAGAAGCTGAAATATTGACATGACTGACAGCGCGCTGTTCTTCAACAGGGACAAGCAAAGAAATTGTTTGATCACATTTAGGAACCTGCAGAATGTAATATCCAGTCAACAAGCATCAGAAATCCTGAACATTTAAACTAATCTTGTAGACAAATACATATAACAAGTCATCCCACATGCTCAGGAAACAAAGAGAAAAAAAATTGACGTTATCAATTTATGGTAATATAGTATTAGAGCAAGCATACATAACAGCTATCTTAAATATCTCTACACATCAATTTTGCTATGCATCAGTTGCGACCTTGGCGACATCGTGTATAGTCTGACACTTCTATTAGATGAACAAAGATACATAGAATAATGCTTAACTAGGGTTATGAATATCTGAAGTCGGCCCCTTAGTTGAGCTCTAAAATATATATTCCATTTATAGTTAAGAAAGCAATAGGATTTTAGATATCTCAAACCTAATAATGGATACGGTTGCAGTTAAGCTATGAAAATTGCAAAACGCTAATATTTGGAATTTAATCAATCGACTTGTGTGACCTGCAGGATCCTATTGTACAATTAATCTTAAAATATGATATTGCATATCTTTATCTTAAATTTTGATGCTTCTGAGATTGATCAGCTGTGGTTCTAATATAGTAATATACTATCTTACTTTTTTACTGAGAAATGTCTCATTTTTTTTACAGTTAAGACTATATTATTTGCTAGTTGAATACGAAACATGGTTAGCACAATATGGGGGATTTTTATAAAGTTTATAGCTAAGTCGTGCGGCATTTGGTCAAGTAGACATATGATAACCGGCGTTACTAAAGCATCTTATATAAATAAAATTCGACAATAAAATTCTGATTGAGATGTAGATTTACTTGCCTCTCATTTGTACGCCATATCGGACCAGCATTATCCATGATAACCCTCAAGAGCTCAAGCGACAACATCTTTCCCCTCAACAGAATATGATCATCCGACTGGTCCTGAGAAGAGAATTTCATCGACAACTTACACAAATTCTTAAAAACCGCAACCCCGTCATCCCTAATCTTCGTATAACCACTCAAATCCTCCCCATCCTTATCACCACCCACTTCACCGCCTTTTCCATCCACATCGTCACCATCCCGTTGCATTTCAGTTGGTGACAACGGAGATACAGCACCACTACCATTACCATTACTGATTAATCTCCACGACACTAGTAAAAACAACCTCGTTAATAAAATTCTGAACAAACTGAATAGAACTCCCTTCGTTAAGATTCCTATCATTAAACTCCAACAACTCCGTAACAGAAACAGTATTAAACGCCGCAAGCTGAGAATCAGCCTCAACTCTAGCAAAAATAAGCGACATCATCTGCGCCAAGACAGCCTTAGCACAGATCTGATTAGTCCCATTCACACCTCCCAAATACACATTATAACACGTCTTAATAATCTGATTCAAACAGTCCGCCCGTATCAAAACAGCCGTAGACCTAACGGCCGAAAGCAAACATTTCAACACACCAAGCTCCACATTCTCCTCACCTAAACCACCACATTTACATATCGAATCGACAAGCCGATAAATAAGACTACCTACATTACCAGACTGGTCAATTTCGCATCTAATAAGACGTAACGAGAATAAACGATACACGCAGTCTAGCGCGGGCTCAGCGACTTTAGGAGAAAAGGAATCAATAGCTAGAATTAAAGGGAGCATCAGCGATTCGGCATGGGACGAAGACGAGACGCCGAAAAGAGGCGTAGTATTCGAAAAGGAAGGATCGTCGGATAGGGTTTGGAGAATGTCGAGAGCGGATTTAGAAGCCGAGACGATGTGAGAGTGTTTACGCCATGCTGCATTTTTGATGATTTTGTCGAGTGATGGACCGAGTAGCCATCCGCAGCGTGATTGGCCGCCTAGGGTTTCAGATCCACCAGACATTTTGCTTATTATTTGCTTATTATTGCTTATTTTGATGATGAAAGATGAGCTGAATAAGAAGAAAAAGATGTGGGTGATGTTATAAAAGTTTTTGACATGTTATAAATGGAATTGATTTTATTGCATTCAGAGATTTGATCTGATTCTAGTTGGAAAATTCAATCCTGGAAATGAAATTAATTAATTAATTAATTTAATACAGGACAGGATGTGAGGAAAGAAGGACTAGTTTAGTTTTGATTGATGTGGAAGCTAAACTAAACAAAGAAAGACACATAACTGGTTTTTTACTTTTCCTAACTTAACTAACGCCTTTTTGTCGAAATTTTTTAATTCAATTATTTATTGTTTTTCTGTCGGTTACCTCCTCCACTCCTCCTTAACTAAATACTCCATCCGTCCCAAAATTATTGTCATGAGAGAGAAATCACAAAGTTTAATAAAAGTGGAGGCACTTTAATTTTCAACCAATGGAATATTCCACCACTAGATTCTCTAGTTTTTACTTAATAAAAAAAATGGACAATTATTTTGGTACAACCCGAAAAAGAAATGTGAACTATAAATATGGGACAGAGGGAGTAGTACAGTACAAATATAATGTTTTTTAAAGATTCAATATACTTTTTATTGAAAATAAATTTAAATACAACAACATCTAAACCAAAAGAATACGGGAGTTGAGATTAATATACATTCAATATTCTCTATAGATCTAATGAACTAAAAAAAACTGGCGATTCATTTTTCATTAAAATTAAAATTAAAAAATATATATATTTTCCACCTTTTTCTTAAAAATAAAATATCTTGCAAATGGTAAAGTGTTAAGCGACAAAAAATACACCATCACGATGAGAATTTTTTTATCTTTCAGTAGACGGCACTTCGATATACTTTCGACGAACCTATGTGATTTATATGTTAAGAATCACATGTGATTTCATAAAATCATATATGATTTTAAAATAGCAAATCACATGTGATTTCTTCATGCATAAATTTCAACACTTACAAAAAAATGTCAAGAAAAAAAAGTTTCTCGAAAGCATATAAAGTGCCCCTCTATAGATAAATGATTTAATTTTTGTCGTTGTGGTATGATTCTTTTCATGTAACGATTAACGGTTTCCGATATATTAAACGAGCAAAATAGCCCGCGCGTTGCTGCGGTGCGGCTTTTTTTTTTTTGTTAAATTTCATGTGATGGTCGTTGTTGTTGATTAGAGCTGGCAAATCGTGTCTTAACAGGTCTTAACAGGTTCGGAGCGCGCGAATAACATAAGTTTCAAACATGAAAACGACTCGTTTAACACTTGGCTTTGGTGGTTTGCGTATGACAGATAAGCGTTTTATGTATCAAATAAGTTAAATATTGAACCCTAGAATACTAAAAACAATTATTTTAAAAAATAAAAAAATTGCATAGTACATTTTTTCCCTTAACAGGTCTTAACAGGTCTTAACAGATACCCAATTTGCCAGCTCTATTGTTGATGTCGCTTTGGTGTGCAGTAGCGGAAGAATCATGTGTATAGGAAAAAATATAAACATATTTGATAGTTAATCATGGTAAGCAAACGGAGTTGTCAAATGGTTGTTTTGAGACGAAAAGTTATATCATTATGCAAAGATGATTAAGAAACATAACATGTAAAAAGTATAATATAACGAAACTCGGTAAAAGAGATGCAAACAAATGAGGCCAACTGCAAATTTTTTGTTCTAACAACATATAGTTATGCTACATAAATGTAAATGGGAAGGCCTATATAAACTGTGTAGGCAGAAACATGCGGGGTTAAACGGAACTTACTGCCGAAACCTTTCAACAANACAACTAATCTCGAGAAAGGAAAATAACTCGCCACAAACCATTAGCTCAAACTTAATGAACTTACTCTCGTCGCTTTGCAAACATATTGTCTTTTAAATTCATTTACCGCTTTCATTACTTATCGCACTTTAATACTCGTTTTCTTTAAGTCATTTTATTACATGCAACTTTACTTGTTTACTTATTTTGTGTCGCTTTATTGCTTTCCTTTACTTTAATTGCATTTTAAATTGTCGTTGTAGTATAAACAAAACCAATTCATCTTTTAAAACTTTATTCATCTCACATATCTCACGATCTTGAGTGACGAGATCAGTTCAACCCTCGTTGGGACAACGACTCGAGTTTACGAGCTTCACCGCTTGAAAAACGCATCAAATCAAAATGGCGCCGCTGCCGGGGATACAAAACTATTATGAAGTGTCATAATATACAATGCTAACAATTGGTCATAATATACAATGCTCTGATACCACTTGTAGGAGCCCGTTTACAACCTAAATCACGACCTTATTCATCAAATCTTAGAGAGAGAAAGTGAGATGAAGAGAGAGAGAGAGATGGGAGGATCATGTGTGTGAAATAAGAACAATATTATTACCAAATGATCAACCAAACCTCAAAGTGAGGTTTACAATTCTTAATATAGAGCTAGGCATGTTAGCTTTCATGCTTATACAAGTTTAGCCCTTGAAGTTCTATCTTTCTAATAAACTTGAACAAACAACTTAGAAATACTTTCTTACGCAACCTATTACACGATTCAAGAATATAATGACCGACACTTCATAATAAAAACTACAATGCTAACAGATTAAGTTAGCAAGCAACTATTAATCAGTATTTGCATAAGCCTGCCTGTCATATGTTGAAGATAAAATAATTTATTAAGCACTTCAGATAGGCCTATCCAAACAACTCCCGAGTACTATGGCAAAAACACATGAAACACAATAAAAGGCTGGAAAGGTATGCGTTGACGTGTCCTAGTGAAGCTGAAGGCACAAAAATAATACCTGATCCAAACACAATGTAATCTTACATGGAACATTCCACAGAAAACAAAGATCACGTATGCTCAGCTTCTTTAACCTGACACACCCAGACAATATGTTTAATTAAATGGGTCTCTGATCAACAGGTTATGTATCACCGTCAGCCTATTTTAGTCGAGCCTAAATTGCAGAATAACCGTTGGTGACCCATTTAACGTACTTGACTTATTTTCCCTCTTGACAACGGAAACATAAAACATTATCTACACTGTTTAAACTGTACGCACTACAATAACAACTAATCAAAGTTTATTCAAGACAGATATTTTTACTCATGTTCAATTTACAATTTCTTTGGCTCATCGAAATTAGAACTTCAAGTATATACATCATAAAACAACAAAAAAGGTTCTAAAGCAACCACTTACCTCTTGTTACGCGGCCGAATTATGGCTTGCAATGTTCACATGACCAGTTACAGTCACTCAAATCAATGTAATAAAACACACACCTGCATTCGTTGTTTTATAAAGTCAAAAGCAAAAGTTAAATAGAAAAGCTAACTGTGAAAATACAAACTGAGGTAAATATCATGTCATACGAATAATATTGGAAAAAGTTCATTCACCTTGAGCACCAACATTGCTTGATGCCACATGTTCAGTACCCATATGAAGAGTGAACGAAGAAGCATCACAATGTTCTTGTTGCAGTTGGCCGTGAGCAACAACATCTGACCTTGACATTTGTTTCTTACACTGACTCTCCTGCAAAAAAGAAATTGTAATTAAGGGATTCGAATGAAGTAAACACCTCTGCCCAGAATAAGCAGTTCTAAGTAGTAATAAATTATTGAGGAAAATAAATAATCATAAATTTAGCATCTTTATTAGCATGGTCTGTCGTTCATTGTTTACTCTAAGTCACTGCTAGGATCTATGTATTATATCAAGTTCGTTGGGTACATGAGAACAATATAAACTGCTCCTAATAAGTCGATACGTGCACTTCAGGACCCATTTCAGCACTCAAATGCATCCATTGAAGCCCCAATTTCATCCCCGATTTCCACACCCATTTCATTCCCCGAAATGACCCATTTTAGCCCCACTTTAGATTCCAAACACGTTCAAGTCAACCCTATTTCATCATCCAAACCTACCCATTTCAGCCACCAAAGCCACCCATTTCAGCCCCGTTTTCATGACCCAAACCCACCTAAACCATGTACCTTATGAAATCTCAGTAAACATCCCATGCACTATTGGGACCCAAACGCACCCATTG
Organism: Artemisia annua; assembly: GCA_014162995.1. Taxonomy (NCBI): domain Eukaryota; kingdom Viridiplantae; phylum Streptophyta; class Magnoliopsida; order Asterales; family Asteraceae; genus Artemisia; species Artemisia annua. The sequence continues at coordinate 70,464 of LBNU01032301.1, read as the reverse complement.
CTGAAATGGGTATGTTACCTGATGAAATGGGTATGTTAACTAATGAAATCGTATATTTCTTGATTCTCAATACCCCAATGTAAAATTTTATAAGATAATAGAAAAAGTTGGATATTTCTTGAGTCTCAACCAATTCATTTTTCAGCTACAAAAGTTGATGTTGGATGTATATTTTGATGTTGTTACATGATACAAACGACGGACCATTTTGCAGCCATTAACCATATAAGTGATTTCAAATTTACCTGACCGTTGGATCTCCCGTTCCTCTGTATAGCAATTTCATGAGCTTCAGCGCCATTGGTTGTTCCTTTTGTATTCTGCAATTTGATGTAAACATTAATGCTTTTTCTGTTGGATTCTTGACTCACAAAGTGGTTGACCAAACATGTAATAAACTATATCCAGGATGTTTTGGGGATCATTGTTAAAAATGCTTATCTATTTATCCACCTTTAACCAACTGCTTATCCATGTATCCACGTTCAAGCATTTGTTGATCTCACTTGGAAGTATCATACTTAGTCATTTGTAGTCTTATGCTATGGAGTCACTTTCTAAAAGTTATATTCATCTAACCTAAACCTTCTCACGAAGAATAGATTGAATAAAAAGCATTATAACATAAGCATCTGATTTAGAAACGAAATATCACTTTAGATAAATGCTTTACATTCAAGCTAATCTTCAATGTTTTATACCTATTTATATAAAGTGATATTTCGTTATATTATGCAACACATGGATTGTCAATGCAAAACTTTTGGTTACAGTTTATGAGAAAACATGTATTAATTTCAAAAAGAAGTTGTTATAAGTTTGATTTGGATAGTCAAATTGTACCTTGATGCCGCTGGGTACATTCTCCGTTTGAGGTCTAAATCCATCAAGAACATTAATGGCCTGACAGGTCAATCCCACATTTTCCATCAAAGCAATCCCGGCTTCAACAATATCTTTTGCAGCTGAAATTCTTGACGGTGTGCCACCTTCTAAAAAACCAATTAAAACATTTTGGTAACACCTCTTTGAAAATACACATTGCATGTAGTAATTTACATTAGAAAAATATTCTGTATAAAATGTTTCGTTACCTCATAAACGCAAGGGCTTTCTCAAAATGAGATTGACCGATTCATGATATTGTGAGACGTTTCGTCGTGCTTTCTTCCAATAGTGTATTATGAAGATTCAATTCTTTTTCTTTCTGAAATTCAAAATAACCGGTTATCTTAGATTGTATTCCATCATGCTTATGTTAGAGTCAAATAAGAAAATAAGTGGTGCTATGAACACTGAAACGGCGTATTTCCCAACAGTTAAATATAAGCAATCCCAAACACCCTACATATAGGTACTAATTTATTGTTTCATTCTTTCTAATGAAAATGAACATGTACCTGATTGAGAGCACCATTCTTTTGCAAAACTGCGGCGTATGAATTTGTGGTACCCAAGTCAGTCCCAATAGCTTCATTCATTTTAGTCCCCGATTCCCACACTCAACAGCTTTACATACTGATGCGCGTGGATTGCAAACACGCCTTCGTTTCTCCTCTCGAGGATCTCGAGAAGCTTGCAATCCCCACCAGGCAGTGTACCTGACCGATGTAGTATAGTGTAGTGGCAAGTACCGGGGGATTGATCGTTCTCTCACAGGGAATAGTGTTCGT
>LBNU01032301.1:54366-68471 GCA_014162995.1 Artemisia annua | reverse complement strand
ATGCGCAGCTTAAAAGCTTTCGCTAGTCTTTTACATCAAAGAAGCTAGAAAATGCGAATTCTTTTATTAGAGTTTGCAAGTTTCTGTATTTGACTTTAAATATGCATAGCTTGATTATCGGCTAAGTATTCGCGAGTACTCATTATTTGAGAACTTTAAAAAAGCGAAGAGCGAGAAATGATAGTGTTTATTTAGAAGTTAGATGCCATACGTGGAGTAGTGGTTCTCTTTAAAGCTCATCGAAGGTACTTGTGGCTTTTTCGTTCCCATCAGCTTGTTTCACCCCATATCTTGTGCATAATAATTAAAGATGTCTCGGTTTTGACGAAATTTAGTTCTTTATCTTCTTAAGAGAATTTTTGCTTGAAAAATTGGGTACACATCAAGGATACACGCCATCGTATTGAGTTGTATTGTATTGTTTTACGTTATATTGCGTAGTACGCATGTGGTTTCGGAGCTACCCTTTAAAGCCCGGTATTCATAAGAGCTAAGGTGCTTTGAGACTTCGGATTGAGATCGGACCTTGGATCCTACATTCTAACCCTAGCAGTTGGCGGTAGGTCTTGGATTGAAACCGTGAAGGTTCGGAGTTGAAAAGTTACTAAGGCAAGAAAAAGAAAAAAAAAAAGTGTGAAAAAGTAAAAAATCAAAAGAAAGAATAAGGATTTATGTTGAGATTTATGGATTATGAGCTTAAGTGTTAAGACTAAAGTTGGTCGCACGTGAGGTGCATGTGACGATCCTAGATCGGATGCATGAGGTGCACGTGAAATGTACTCGCCAACTTATGTCTATTTCGATGTATTCCAAAGTCTATGTATGTATCCAGTATCCTTGATGTGGACCTCATTTCTTCAAATTAACGAAACCCTAATTTTAAAATTAAATAAAAAATTAAAAGAAATAGCTCAAATAAATCATGAATTAACTAAAATTAAACCATGATAAAGCATAAAGAGTTAAAAAAAAGTACAAATGAGCAGCTCGTAACCGATCAACGAAAAGTTGGCATAAAATTATTATCAGCCACTGGCTTTAATTAACCCTAAACAAATTACATGACCTATGTTTTTTTTTTTAATAAAGACTTTAGTTTGTGGGTAGATGATAAGGACTTAGCACCAAAGTTTGATAGGAGTTGAACACACACACAGAGATGGTCTGATTTACGTGGTGTTTGAGATTTTTAAGAAGATGATCAATTCTTTTTAGGGTTTATGGTTTGATGTTTTTGATTGTGATTTTTTTGTGTGTTTTGATATTACCATAGATGAATCTGGAATGAGATGAGAGAGAACAGATATGTTTTGTATGGTTGATGTTCCATCAACCTAGTGGGTTTGAAAATATTGTCGCGTTTGGTGTGTTAGCAGGCGATTAGCATAGATAACCCATGAACAATATTACTTCAAATGTTTTGTAGCCAATGGGCTTCTGCCAGGCCCACGCTCCAGCACTGTTACTCCATTAAAGTTGCAGAATTACCAACTTAATGACTAACTTCAGCCAATAGGAAGCAAGTTTAAAGGTTAAAAAAAATTTGCAACATAATTAGTGTCACATCATGTTTGCCTATTATATATATTTATAATTTAAAAAAAATGATTTTTTTTATCAAAAAATGAATGGTAAAGATTAGTTCATTGGATCTTTAGAGAATATTGATTCTACATTGAACTTTTCTCAAGGATGCCAATGTCAACTAAAGGCTACGGGTACGGTGTAATCGAGTCGACAGCTTAAGTTGGACTTGATTATTAAAATTGTTATTTGTTAAATTTATAAATTAATTAAAAATTATTTAAACAAGATTTTATATTTTAAATTTTTTTATCATAAAAAGAGATTTTTGCACTTGATTATAAATTTTATCAACCTATCAGAATATAATGTTATTCTATAATTTAACTCTTAAAATTTATAAATTACCTTTTTTCTAATTTTTATTTATACAACTTAGACTCATGTTTTTATATTTTTCTTATAATCTTTAAAACAAAACATAGTCATTTTCTGAATAATTCAAAACTCAACTTTAACTTATTCGTCAATCAGGTTGTTGAATTTTTATTTGTACTTCATTCAATATTGGTGATTCATGATACTCAAAAGAAGTAACTCCTCTTTATCTATTCGAATAAAAATAGGTAACTATGTTATATGTCAATTGACAAATTGCTAAGGAGCATTCTATCAATGCAAAATAAACCCATTTTTCATGCACATTTGTTAAGGGTGAGTATAAAAACTGAAAACTGAATCGAAACCCGTTTACGTATGGGACGTATTGAGGGTGAGGATAGTCACTCGTTTGGTTTCTCACGTTCGATAAGGACCCCAAAGTGTGGTCGGAGTCACGAGTTGGGTAACACTCACGAGGTTACTAAAGTGTGTGCGTGTGTAGTCATTTATTGTCACACCCCGAAAATGTCGCAACGGAAAGGTAACCAGGGGCGTAACTTCATAACACAAAGTCAGAAGATATAAAGAACGACCTCTACATGAGTCATTTGAAAAAGTACATGTTCGATTAAAGAAATAGTGTCTTACAAAACATAGCCCTAGAATTTCACGAAATAAAATGAAGATCTTGTTTGCAATCGAACATTAAGTAGTGCAACAAATCCCTGTCAAAATGAAATCCCAAAATGCGACTTTATGCAATGCTCCATGCAGTTCAACCAGTGAAATAAGGTCATGAGAAATACATGCTAAAATGTCAATATAAAGTTGGTGAGTTCATAGGTTTAAGAAAGTATACATGTGGACCACAAGGTTTTAATGTTTTTTTGACCAGTACATTTGGTTATGTATGTATGTTTGTCTAACCGATACATTCGGTCATGTATGTAGGTTTGTTGACCGGTAAATTCCGTCACGTATATATGTTTGTTTGACCAATACATTCGTTCATGTATGTATGTTTGTTTGACTGATACATTCGGTCATGTAGGCAATACGTAAAAAAATTAAGTACTTGTGTCTGAAAGAAAGTAATTGAGCATGTCATAAGTAAATGAGTAATGTGTTTAAGTAAACGAACATGCATTCAAGTAAAACAAGGTATTTAAGCAAACAAGCATGTATTCTCATCCCAAAGTAATTCAAAACGAGTAATAAATCATGTAAAGTGGGCCCGATAAGTTATAAGATATTCCATGTTGTTCACAAAAGCTATCAAATTGCAATTTATCAAATTCACTACTATGATTTGTTTTTATTGAAACAATAGAACAATTAAGTAGGTTTTCAAGCTTTTTTCTTAATATATCAAATTTTCCTAAGACTCCATCCTTAGATGCTAAAAATAATACCCAAGTGTAATTTGAATAGTCATCGACAATCATCAAAGTGTAGAAGTTTCCTCCATAGCTTTGGATTGGAGATGGACCATACAAATCTAAGTGTAGCAACTCTAAAACCTTATTAGTTGACACTTCATTCCTATTCTTATTATTTACATGCCCTTGACTTCCTAGACTACAAGTATCACAATAATGTCTTTCAAAGCTTAACTTTGGTAGATTCATTACTAGCTCGTTGGAAGCTAGATTTTGGACTAACCTCATATTGGCGTGACCTAACCTCCTATGCCAAAGCGTTGAGTTATTCACCATGGATGCAAGACATATGTGTTGTTTGGAGTTATCTCCCAACTTGCAAGTATACAAGTTATTTCTCCTATGACCTCTAGCTAATACTTTACCATTTTTACTAATAGTACAATCTACCTTAGTAAACTTAACCTCACAACCATCATCACTTAATTGACTAACACTAATCAAGTTAAAGTTTAAACCACTAACATGCTCAACATTGGTAATTTCTGTGGAGTCATGAAGGATATTACCTTTACCGATGATTTTGCCACTAAGTTTGCTTCCAAATATGACTTGATTGCCGTTATACGCCTTGTATGAGGTGAACAATCTCCTATTCCCGGTCATGTGCTTAGTACAACCGCTATCCACTATCCACTCGTCCGGTTGTAGATCACATTTGAGGCAAACCTCTAGTTTTTCTAGAGCCATGAGATAAGTAGCTTCCTTATTTGGTTGGTCTTTGTCTTTGTGGAAAACTATAAGGGGGGTTGAATAGTTTTACGTCTTTTTAATTATTATAAAAACTTTGTTTTGTAAGTAAAAGCTTTGATTCAACCTTATGTGAACTCAAGTCTTGCTCAATATAAACAATTATATATAAGTACTAAAGTGATAATAATGTAAGTAAAATAATGAATAAGAGATGGAAGGATCAAACCGCGACACGAAGGATTTATAGTGGTTCGGTAACGAAGCACCTCTTCGCCCTACTCCACTCCCCGAGCACCTAACTCGAGATTTTTCTTCACTATGTCAACAATCTCCCCTATGGCGGAGAAAACCTTACACACCTTTGCTTACACCAATTAACGACACTAAGCAAAATGTCAAGTTCTAATCCTAGCTAGAACCAATCTCACGACTCTACTCACTACACAACTTCTTCACAACTTATCACTACTTATTCACACCACAACTTCTTCACTACTTAGCACTACTTCTTCACACGACTACTTCTTCACACCTTCATACCACTATTTACACATCGATCTAATCTAATGACTTATATTCACACCTATCTAACTAATATTCACACCTTTACACAAATTAATGAATGATCTATAATATACAAACAACTTAGGTAGAAGGATGACACTAAGTTGCAGTACTTCTAGTCTTGATGAATAGAAGTATTCTTCTCTTGCACTTGAATTGTTGAAGCTTGGATCACTTGAAAACAAAAGCTTATGATTATATGATCAAAGGATTTAGAAGGATGATTGAGATAGATTTGGACAAAAAGTTTTGAGTGCGGATGAGTAAAGTAGTGCCACGTGTAAAATATTAAGTGACAACCATTTTAATGTATACGCAATATGCATTCCAGAATATTTGTGGGACCCAAATATATTTGAGCTTGTTATCTTTAGAAATAAAGTGGGACCATAGGATATTTACTACAGGGAATATATTCGATCTTGCAGGATATTATTCGATTCATATTCGATTTTTATTCGTTTCTAGCACTATAAAAGGAACACTGGTAAGCCCGATGAATACACAATTTTTTCTTGATATCTCTCTCTAAAAGCAATGTTCAAAAACTATTGATATTTATTGTAATGTTTATTACGCCATCTGACTTGTGCGTCAGAGCTTAATACGGGGAGAAAGTCCCGTATTACTCTTAACGTCGTTCTACTTTTGTTGAATGATACAGATAAATAAGGTGGGCCTCTGGACGTGTAGCTCTACGTGGAAGCCTGCTGATTTTCGTATCATCAAGTGCAAAAGGTGAGAAAAAATCCCAAGAATAGTCTAGTATTTATAGGCAAAGTTGAGAGGCTGAGGAGCGAGGCCGGTCCCCTTAAAGTATGGTCGGCCCTCTTAAACTTTAAGGGGACCGCCCTTATATTTAAGGGGGCCTCCCCCTGTAACGGCTCTCAGCTTTGTCTTTTTCTAAGGAATGTTTTTTCTGGAACATTTTTGCCATTTTTGATTAAAAATTTGAATTCAAATATTTATTATGAATTAAATATTTTCATTTATTTACAAAAAATGATTTTGTAATAGATATAAAATGTTTGTAACATTTTATAAAAAATAACTAAACAAGGGCATGGTAGTTCCACAAATGAATAAAATGAAGATCTTGTTTGTAATGCAACAGTATTGCAAATCTAGTCAGTTGTGATTCTTTATGGTTTCTATTACAAATGTATAGGTAAACAATAAAATAACTAAACAAGGGCATGGTAGTTCCACAAATGAATAAATAAATATCAAACATGTAGTTCTAAAAAAACAAAAGAACCTAATGCTTATGAAACAAGCAAAAAAGTAAGGGTTAACGACTTATATTGCCAACCAACTTTTCCAAATTTCTAAATATCATCAATTTACTTTTTTTAATACTTTTATCACTAACAAAACTTGATATACCTGTAAATACCACCAACATTCCAAACTTATTTCAGCTAGCATTTATTTATCTACGTGGATAATATTTTTGCCTAGTTAGCAGGTTGCTTCAATGGGCCAGGTTTCCAACGGTAAAAAAACCACCCCCACAAATATAAACTGTTTCCTCTAAACATCAATCTAACCCTAACCCTATGCCCAAATCCTAATGGTCCAAAAATCACACCCTCAATGTCTCATTATCGTCGCAATAATTCCAAGTTATGTACTTGCAAGCTTCCAGTTAGGGTTTTAACATCATGGACGCCAAACAATCCGGGTCGACGATTCTTGGTTTGTCCAAATCGTGGGGTAAGTTATTTATGATTAATTACACATTTACACTATTTGATGTAATTAAAGTAAATATCTTCAGTAAATTGTCATTTGAATTACAGAAACCTGTCAAAAAGAAATGTGAGACATGGCTTTGGTTCGATCCAGAAATTGAGAGTGATTGGTACAGGGCACAAATGAATGAGATGTATGGTTGCTTACTCCAAATGAAAGACATCAACTTGACAATGAGATGACCCGTGAAGAAAGGTTAATGGAGTTTCAAGAACAAGTTATTCCCTCACTTATGACCCGTTTGATTTTTTGGAAGTCAACAAGTGTTATTTGTTTTTGCTTCTTGTTGTTGTACTAGTTGTCAAATAAGTATGTTTATACTAGGATTAAACATCATGTAAACTGCTATTGTTGTATTTTGGGAATGGAAATATGTTTTGGTTCTTGATGTTGCAGCTTTGACAGTCATAAATGTCAAAAATGGTTCATGATTTTGATATGCTATGGTTCATGATTTTGAAATGATGTCATAAATGTCAAACATACAAGATAAAACAGAAGACACAATATACTAGATTAAACAAGTTCTTGCATTCATTAAGAAAAAGTCATGTGGGGGACAAACCCCCTAGAGTTTGGGACCATTACAAACAATAATTCAACCATCCAGACCATAATTCCACCATTACAATACAAAAGACATAGATCTAATAAGTTTAGGGCCACAAAAGATACCACATGATAGTGTTTGATAGCTAGTTATATGAATGAAATAAAGTAATAAAAAGTTTCAATACTACTCCACTGAGAATGCTTTGTCTGCTGTTGACCCTTCACCCTTTGAACCAATTCCAGATTTCTTCATTTTCATATCAAAAATCCTCTAAAATATACCCCTGGTCTTGTGGTAAATTCTCATATCTGGGTCAGATCTTGTAGCTTTCCTTTTCCTTCCTCTCTTCTCTTTTGGTTCAGCTGGTGCATTTGCATCAACACATTTTCCCTTTTCATCATCTGATTTTGAATCTGCTGCTGCACTTGCAACTACTTCTACATCAGCTTCTTGTTGTTCATCAGCAAATTCTTGATGTGTTCATCTGGTTGACCTTTGACAACTGGTTCACCTTCTTCAAATGCTACAACTTGTTCACAATTTTGGATAACAGATTCTTGTGTTTCTATATTTTCATCTCTATTTGGGCTATACACATCACTGTACCACCACTGCTACCTTAGCTCAAATTCTGCACCTTCTTTGATTTTTTCTTGGTGTTCCTTCTCAGCTATATATGCTACTTCAAGTGTTAACCTCAATGCCTCTTCATCATGCTCCCAATCTTGCTATTCTCTTTTTTTTCTACATTTGCAATCCTCTTTTCCTCTTTTTGAAATAGTAACAACTCCATGTCAAATGTTTAAGATTAGGTAAACAACAAAAACACTTATTTGTAAGTGTTTTATTAGGCAGAGATGCGATCCACTAAAAAGTGGAATAAATTAAAAAGTCTAGAAAGCCTATCATCTAGTGCCATGTGTCCCCCACCCACTCCCTCCTTTTTTTCTTATTAAATTCGGTTAGGGGGCATTTTGGTCCTTTTAACCTTTTTTTTATTCCACCCAAAAACTTCAAACGTAAATAACTTTCAAACGATAAACTTTATGAAAAAACCGATTTCACCATAATTTTTTAAAATTGAATTATCTTTAATTTGGTATGCATTATGATATATAAGTTGCAACTTTTTTTTTCAACTTTTTAAGTGGGTGTTGATTTTCTTGAAATTTTCGGCTCTAATTTAGCCTAGTTTAAAAGCCGAATTTTGCAGAACTTAAAACACGAAATTTGTAGCTTTTTGGTCATTCTTTACACATAAATTTGAATCACTCAAATCCGATATAATATGAGTGAGATATTGCACGTTAAAGATGAACAATAACTGATGAACGTTATCAAAAATAACTGATGAACGTTATAAGAAATAACCGATATACAATATAAAAAATAACCGATGAACGTTATTTTTTCGAAAACTCCTGAACATTATAAAAAATAACTGATAAACGTTATAAAAAGTAACTGATGAACTATATCAAAAATAACTGATGAACTGATAAACATTGTGTTTTTATAAGAAAATTGATGAACTGATAAACAATACTAACTTGAACTGATGAACATTATCTAAAATAAATGATGAATGAAATTAACTGATGACCAAAACTAACTAATGAACTTATGAAAATTATCAAAAATAAGCTGATCAAATACAAAGTTGTACACTCACTTTTTAAAAATATCGTGATATATCAAAGTAAGTTTCATCATTTTTAACTTTACTTAAGTTTGAATAAACCTTTTATATAATTGATAAATATTATAAAAACTAACTGATGAACCGTTGTAAAAAATAACTGATGAACGTTATCAAAAATAACTGATGAACAATATACAAAATAACTGATGAACATTATAAAAAATAACTGATGAACGTTATTAAAAATAAATGATGAACAATATCTAAAATAACTGATGAACGTTATTTTTTCGNTCAATGTACCACCACTGCTACCTTAGCTCAAATTCTGCACCTTCTTTGATTTTTTCTTGGTGTTCCTTCTCAATATATGCTACTTCAAGTGTTAACCTCAATGCCTCTTCATCATGCTTCCAATCTTGCTCTTCTCTTTTTTTTTTCTTCATTTGCAATCCTCTTTTCCTCTGCTTGAAATAGTAACAGCTCCATGTCAAATGTTTAAGATTAGGTAAACAACAAAAACACTTATTTGTAAGTGTTTTATTAGGCAGAGATGCGATCCACTAAAAAGTGGAAGAAATTAAAAAGTCTAGAAAGCCTATCATCTAGTGCCATGTGTCCCTCACCCACTCTCTCATTTTTTTCTTATTAAATTCGGTTAGGGGGCATTTTGGTCCTTTTAACCCTTTTTTTATTCCACCCAAAAACTTCAAACGTAAATAAATTTCAAACGACAAACTTTATGAAAAAACTGATTTCACCATAATTTTTTAAAATTGAATTCTCTTTAATTTGGTATGCATTATGATATATAAGTTGCAACTTTTTTTTCAACTTTTTAAGTGGGTGTTGATTTTCTTGAAATTTTCGGCATTTTCGGCTCTAATTTAGCCTAGTTTAAAAGCCGAATTTTGCAAAACTTAAAACACGAAATTTGTAGCTTTTTGGTCATTCTTTACACATAAATTTGAATCACTCAAACCCGATATAATATGAGTGAGATATTGCACGTTAAAGATGAACAATAACTTATGAACGTTATCAAAAATAACTGATGAACGTTATAAAAAATAACTGATATACAATATAAAAAATAACCGATGAACGTTATTTTTTCGAAAACTCCTGAACATTATAAAAAATAACTGATAAACGTTATAAAAAAATAACTGATGAACTATATCAAAAATAACTGATGAACTGATAAACATTGTGTTTTTATTAGAAAATTGATGAACTAATAAACAATACTAACTTGAACTGATGAACATTATCTAAAATAAATGATGAACGAAATTAACTGATGACCAAAACTAACTAATGAACTTATGAAAATTATCAAAAATAAGCTGATCAAATACAAAGTTGTACACTCACTTTTTAAAAATATCGTGATATATCAAAGTAAGTTTCATCATTTTTAACTTTACTTAAGTTTGAATAAACCTTTTATATAATTGATAAATATTATAAAAACTAACTGATGAACCGTTGTAAAAAATAACTGATGAACGTTATCAAAAATAACTGATGAACAATATACAAAATAACTGATGAACATTATAAAAAATAACTGATGAACGTTATTAAAAATAAATGATGAACAATATCTAAAATAACTGATGAACGTTATTTTTTCGAAAACTCTTGAACATCATAAAAAATAACTGATAAACGTTATAAAAAATAAATGGTGAACAATATCAAAAATAACTGATAAACTGATAAACATTGTATTTTTATTAGAAAATTGATAACTGATGAACAATACTAACTTAACTGATGAACATTATTAAATCGAGTACATAAGCAACAGATGTATCATTTCTAATTCAATCCATAACGAGATCTAACTGATGAACATGTTGATATTAACTCATGAACAATATCAAAGAAAACTGATACCCTCAGTAATCGACGAAATCTAACTAAAAAAAAACATCTTATTTTCATCCTAAACAAAAAAGTATCAACAAAAACAACACTAACCCCTTCAAAAACTATAAACTAATCACATCTCAAAAAAAGTAATAGAAATACATTTATTAAACCACTATATACACAAAATAAGTATTAAACGTTATAAAAAATAACTGATAAACGTTATCAAAAAATAACTGATGAACGTTATAAAAAATAACTAATGATTTATATAAAAAATAACTGATGACTGCTATTTTTTCGAAAACTGTTGAACATTATAAAAAATAATTGATGAACGTTATAAAAAATAACTGATGAACAATATAAAAAATAACTGATGAACGTTATTTTTTCGAAAACTGCTGAACATTACAAAAAATAACTGATGAACGTTATCAAAAATAACTGATGAACAATATAAAAACTAACTGATGAACTGACAAACATTATGTTTTTATTAGAAAATTCATGAACTGATGAGCATTATTACAAAGTTTTACAGTCACTTTTTACCAAAAAATCACACGTTTTTATAACAAAAAAAATCCCCACAGACTTTTCATCAAACACCTTATATGAAAAAAATGAACATAAAAAAAAATGTTACCTGTTATGTGAATCTTACTTTATACACACATGAAACAAACAAGAGCCTGTTTATAAAAATAGAAGTGTGATTTTTACCTTGATAAGCACAATGAATTGTTATTTATATTCTAATCATTATATTTGCCAAGCAATATCTATAAATTATGTAACAAAATACTAATTAAAACACATGTGCAGTGGTGCCCATAATCCTTATCTTCATATTGAGTTCACGTTAGGATTTTAACAACGAAACACCTGAAAGTGACGTATAGTTACACCAATGAATTATTAACATAGTAGAAATTATCACAAATACGCTAGAATTAATTAAATAGATATAACCTTGTAGTTGTTTTCGGGTATATCAATTCTGATCAAATCACGTGATACAGATTTAAACTTTTTGGCTTTTAAAATATAGATGACGAATGGTGGTTAAATATCTTTTATTGGTGGTTTATGGACGGCGATGGTTACAGTGTTAGTGACGGTGTAATGGTGGTAGTTGTGGTTTTGACAGATCGGAGATCTATTTCAGTTTTGGATTTGAGATGAAGGATTCGATGAGAGAGGAAAGAAGATGGGAGATAAAGAAGTAGGATTTACCACTATGCCCTTATGTGTATATGTACCTTTTTAATTTGATCAAATCATCCAACGGTCTAAATTACTTTTTAGACTTAGCAAAACTATTCCACTTTTTAAAGGATCCGACACCTTATTAGGTAATATATAAACTTCATACCTGTTCATTGATATGTGTTAATTTACACATATCCTTGACCTTAGATTACGGATTGAAATGACCAAAAACCCGACTATGAATGCCAAAAATGTGTGTTTTTGTGTTATTACATGTGCAGGTATGGATTCATAAGAAATGGACAAAAAAAATCACAAGAAAATGACAAACCGGGCACGAGAATGGAACGAGTGTCAAGAGCCAAAACCCGAATGCATTTTCTCAAGCCTTGATCATGATGGAGCTCAAAGTGTCAACATTAGTCCTTGAATTATCAACAAATGCCAAGAATGATCCCTGGAAGAAATTTACATAATTGGTCCTTGATTTTCAGAATTGTCATATTTGCTCCTTGTGATTTCTACAAAATCAAAGCTGCCAGATTCTTTAATCTATTATCATCAAACCCATTAACCCAAAATAACCCACTTGAGCCCAATCCCATAACCCTAAAACCCGGCCCAATTCCTCAACCCTTTAACCCGGTTCATAAAATGAATAAATATAAAAAAAACACCCCGCGTTATCTCTTTCCCCAAATTTCACCTTTTCCAGTATTATGAACCCTAATACTCAACCCCTTCGATTGAACCTCAAAGCAACCTCGTATTAAGGGCAATCAAGTCAATTAACCCATCCCTGACAAGGCCTGACAACATGGAATGACATGTGGCAGATTATTACTGGACGAGACGCGTCACTAGAGGGATTCCAGAGCTCTGATTGGTTAGCTGGTGTCACAAGTGAATCTAAGAGGAATATTCAGAGCATATTCGAAGTTCTAGACCTTTCTGCAAGGAGAATCCAATGCTGCTACGCTCCTCTCCTCCTCATCTATAAATAGGACGTATTTCTAGAGAGATGTATGTAGTTTTTAGTTTACTGTTATGCTGTCAAATTAGTCTCAGATGTATTTTGTACTGAATTCTCTTAATAAATAAAAGCTTTTCATTTACTCTTTGTTCTTCTAATTCTGTTTTAGCTTATCTCCATTAGTTATTAGTTGAATTTTAATCCTATAAGCTCATTCAAGCTTAAGAGAAGTTTATAAAAGCTTTTACTGTAATTCTGTTCAAGTTTTCAGTATCTTCTAAAAAATCATAAAAAATAAGAAAAATAAATAAAAAAATAAAAAAAAATGTTTCTGTTTTCAAAAGCTTAGATTTCAATTCAGTTGTTTGTATAAGTTTAACAAGCTCATTGAGTTCTCTAGCTTTATTGAGTTAGTTTTTGTTCATTTTCTATAAAAATCTCAAACCAGTCAATGTTAGTCAACTATATTGTGATAATGGAGTTTGAAGCTTCTGGAGAGACAGAGCAAATGAGTTTTGGATGCATTTGGCCTGTCTAAAGACAGGCTAGCATAGTGAACCTTCTCTATTGTAGCAGAGGAGGAAGAACTTTGTAAGTTTGATATTGATTAGATTCCACTCAATAGTATAGTAGTGTATTTTGGTGCTTGTTACTGTTTGATTGATTCTTTTTGGTATTGTGTTCATTGATTCAGTGTTATATAGTTAGTTTGTGATCTATTGTTCATCTTGAATACTTGTAATCATAGATCTGTGGCTTTGAGTTTCATTTGAGTAGTATATTGTTCCTGATGATGAGTTGTTGATAGTAGCTATTCACTGATTGATGTAGCTGAAAGTGGTGGAACTGTAATCTTGTTCTGAAGTTGTTCATAGTTGAAAGTTTCTTTTGAATTGACTTTAGATTAATTTCAGTGACTAAAATTGAACCATAGTTTGATAGCATTTTACCTAGAGTGACCTAGTGTAGAGTAATTAGAAGATGAATAGAGTGTTTGGATCTCACTTGTTATTTGAGTTAGAATGATTTGAATGTTGTTTTATCTGCACCTTTAACTCACATTAGTCATAGATAGTTCAGTTAGAGTTTAAAAGAAGTAGTTTCTTTTATAAAAAAATCATAGTAAGCTTACAGATTCACTTCTGCATGAATATTTGAGGTCTGAACTTGTTGAGTTGGTAATTTGTTGCATTATATGTTTGTGACAGTGGTTTTAATACTTAAACATGTTCACTTTACATCTAGGCTTAGATTTAAACAAATGAAATTGGAATTGGTCAAAGCAATAGTGAAATTCATAAGTCAAAATGTATTGAATTCTTGCAGACACCAGTTAGTTTATCTTGCTGAACATTGCTTCAATTAGACTTCAATTAGATGTTCCTCATAGGGCTTTTGTAATTTCTAGGTTCTCAGCTAGGCAGTGGATATTTTGCCCCCATTAGTTAGACTTTTAGGACTTATTTGACTGCTTATTTGTAGACT
>LBNU01032301.1:36298-53768 GCA_014162995.1 Artemisia annua | reverse complement strand
CTATTTTCACTTTACACCTTTCACAAACACGGTTTATCAATCACGATAAACAATTTTCCATTTGACCTTCACTGAGACACGACCCGAGTGATTTCTTATTTGTTGAGAAATTACTTGGTTATTATATATACTATACACGACACATCATTCATCTACTAGCATATTTGCCCCTCCACCACCACCTTTTGACCCTCTACCACCACCTCTTGACACTCTACCACCTCTACTCACACCCCTAAAACCTTTGCCACCACTTAGACCACCTCTGCCACCACTAGACTCTCCTTTGCCACCACTTGGACCAACTCGGCCACCTCTAGAACCTCTTCCACCACCTCTTTGATGCAAAACTTTGAAAATCTGGTACTCTTTTTCTACCACAGGTTTCTTGACCTTCGATGGTTTGGGAACATGGTATTTATCACAACTTTTTTTGTTATGGTCTGTGGCCTGACAGTTGTTGTTTATCCCATGGAATTGTCGGGTCAAATTTAGGATAAATAACTCCTTTATGAACTTTGTGACAAGGTGCTAACCTAGTGGCCTCAGGATCACCCAAAAGTGGTACTTCATTAATATTAAAAGGCATAGGTTTATTTACGAAACCATTATACTGGCCACCATTACTACAAAGCTTATTCAAAAAAGGGTCATTTGTAGTTTTGTTCTGAATCACTACATTATCTTCTCCTTTATAGAAAAAGTCTACATTATCTATGTCATCTTCATCACTAGAACAATATGCATCAGTAGACCCATCAGAGTCATTATTAACTTCCTTAGTAGCTCCCCTTGCAAAATCTAATGCATCATACCCCAAATGCTTAACATACAAATCAATAACCCATTTATTTTCATAACCAACCCTTAATAAGCACATAAGCTCAATAGGTAAAAAATAAGCTCGAAACCAATACCCTATTGCGGGTTTCTTATCAAGTCGAATGAAACAAAATAAATAAGTTCCCAAGCATTCAAATAAGCTATGATATGACTTATAAGCCAAATTAGATCACCAAAAATAAGCAAACCCAATACCAATCGAGACCCAAATTGGGTTTGACCCAAATCCTAAATGGGTTTAATACCCGACCCGATAGCAAAACTGTAGCAACCTGTAAAAATACCTAGTCATTAACAACCATTAATCAAAGGTTAATTATAAATTACTGTTCACACACCCATTTTTAGGTAAAATTTAAAACTTTTGTTTACACTATGCAACTACAAATCAATATATGTTAAGTGATTCATTGAGAATTAATTAAATAGATATAACCTTGTAGTTGTTTTCGGGTATATCAATTCTGATCAAATCACGTGATGCAAATTTAAACTTTTGGGCTTTTAAAATATAGATGACGAATGGTGGTTAAATATCTTTTATTGGTGGTTTATGGACGGCGATGGTTACAGTGTTGGTGATGGTGTAATGGTGGTAGTTGTGGTTTTGACAGATCGGAGATCTATTTCAGTTTTGGATTTGAGATGGAGGATTCGATGAGAGAGGAAAGAAGATGGGAGATAAAGAAGTAGGATTTACCACTATGCCCTTATGTGTATATGTACCTTTTTAATTTGATCAAATCATCCAACGGTCTAAATTACTTTTTAGACTTTGCAAAACTATTCCACTTTTTAAAGGATCCGATACCTTATTAGGCAATATCTAAACTTCATACCTGTTCATCTACTAGCATATTTGCCCCTCTACCACCACCTCTTGACACTCTACCACCTCTGCTCACACCCCTAAAACCTTTGCCACCACTTAGACCACCTCTGCCACCACTAGACTCTCATCTGCCACCACTTGGACCAACTCGGCCACCTCTAGAACCTCTTCCACCACCTCTTTGATGCAAAACTTTGAAAATCTAGTACTCTTTTTCTACCACAGGTTTCTTGACCTTCGATGGTTTGGGAACATGGTATTTATTACAACTTTTTTTGTTATGGTCTGTGGCCTGACAGTTGTTGTTTATCCCATGGAATTGTCGGGTCAAATTTAGGATAAATAACTCCTTTCTGAACTTTGTGACAAGGTGCTAACCTACTGGCCTCAGGATCACTCAAAAGTGGTACTTCATTAATATTAAAAGGCATAGGTTTATTTACGAAACCATTATACTGGCCACCATTACTACAAAGCTTATTCAAAAAAGGGTCATTTGTAGTTTTGTTCTGAATCACTACATTATCTTCTCCTTTATAGAAAAAGTCTACATTATCTATGTCATCTTCATCACTAGAACAATATGCATCTGTAGACCCATCAGAGTCATTATTAACTTCCCTAGTAGCTCCCCTTGCAAAATCTAATGCATCATTCCCCAAATGCTCAACATACAAATCAATAACCCATTTATTTTCATAACCAACCCTTAATAAGCACATAAGCTCAATAGGTAAAAAATAAGCTCGAAACCAATACCCTATTGCGGGTTTCTTATCAAGTCGAACGAAACAAAACAAATAAGTTCCCAAGCATTCAAATAAGCTATGATATGACTTATAAGCCAAATTAGATCACCAAAAATAAGCAAACCCAATACCAATCGAGACACAAATTGGGTTTGACCCAAATCCTAAATGGGTTTAATACCCGACCAGATAGCAAAACTGTAACAACCTGTAAAAATACCTAGTCATTAACAACCATTAATCAAAGGTTAATTATAAATTACTGTTCACACACCCATTTTTAGGTAAAATTTAAAACTTTTGTTTACACTACGCAACTACAAATCAATATATGTTATGTGATTCACATTTCCCTGGAACGAGCTCACACGCGTACCACGATATTCTAAAATGTGTACAAATCAAATCCTGGAACTGTTTTGATCACCCACACACCACAACACATTCACAAACCCCCCCTTGGTCCCACTTTTCTCACATTGAGCCCACAACATCAAAATAAACACACAAGCACCCAGTGGGCCTTGCTAACACCTAAGCCCATTTACTAAACCCAAATAACAACCAAACGGATTCTTAATATTAATACTTGGGCTTACTATTCATAAACCCATCACTTAAGCCCAATCCAATCACACCAAATTGTTTAACATACACACACACGACACACGATCACTTTGACTCATTCATTTGAAATCTATACACACAACATATTAAATAAATGCACCATCTGATTTATCACATTTCAAAGAATCAAGAACAACAAATACATTGGTATAATATGTACATATGAACAGAAAACAAATGCCAAAGCTTAGCGAGATCATGCATTTATCAAATTTGTCACATATTGTCAAAGGCTTTCTAAACGAATTGTAACTCATTCTCTTGTGTCCTAAACCTCCTCAAATGAGTTCCTAAGCATGCTAAGACATCTCACAAGTCACCATAACCTCAAACATGCCCTTGATGAATTCTTTTGCCTCGTTACCATATAAAGCGTACCCAAACAAATCCCAAAACTCACAAGCTTATGCACGAGACCACAAGGGACTATTGGAAATTCATTATTACACATTATAACCCAAATGAACTAGACAAAACTCATTTCCAAACACCCACGACCCTAGAAACACAACCGCGACCCCTTTTTATTACTTTTGGTCACGTTAAGGGTTATGAGAACCTTTGAAGACTTCTAAACTCACACAAATATCCCTAAGGATATTAAAGGTCATGCTAACCAAGTACTAAGCCATTACAACCTCATTTGACCCCAAATCGATTTCCTATTCAAGATTTGGTCACTTTATAAGTCGTCTTGGACCCTTTGATATTTCTAACGACCAAACAAGCCCATAAATAGTTTCTAATCACAACCTTGGCTCACACCACCTTGACACAACACACAATACTCAATTGATTGCCTTAGTTCATGAGTACTCAAAATAAAATCATGTTCTAGAAAACCCATGCCTCGTCATCTCTCAAACCCGAAACCATACACACTTGTATGAGCAATTTGCAATGCTATCATGTTATCCTATCACCCTAAGCTGTAACACCCCCATTTTTCATAGATCGCAACGGATTTAGAGTTTGGGGTATTACTTCATGGAAACAAAGACAAGATAATAGAAAACGACTCGAAAAGAGATGTTTTTGAAAAAGGTGTTATCATTCATTTATTCATCAGAGTTTTTACAGTAAAAGATATACTTTTACCAAAAGTGAGGTCCCAAAGATACGTTTTTAGGTGAAAACTGATGAATGATAACTATTATGGACGTCCTCATGTCCAGTTCTTCTCCGTGCCAGGGTTCCTAAAGAGCTTAGTTACCTAGGATAACATGCTTAAAAGTCAACACTAAGGTTGAGTGAGAGTCATAGGTTTAAGTAGATAGGGTGTGTGAATACAAGTTCCACAGGGTTCAACTTAAACCCTATGTGTGGAAAGGTTTTAGTGATAGAGGGTATATTGCACTAAGCTCATGAACCACACGTTAACAGTCTGGGTCATGGGGTCTGCAGACCAACCATGAGGGGACGGGAAGGATAACTTTGACAAAGTTAATCCTTCAGAGAGGTTCAAATATAGTACTTATTGATACCCTCCAGTAAGAGGTAGTATCAACGGGAGTTGTCAAACTCCAATAGATCTATCAACTATATTCGCGTTCGCTTGGGTAAATTATCCCAAACGATTAGATTCATGAATTTTAGTTATGTAGTGATGACAGATAGTTTACTCGTGCAACAACCAAAGAAAAAGACTTGTATTCGGTTTAAAGCATGTATCCCCTCACAGGGTTGTAAAACATTTAAAAGTGAGGCTATTAAAACTCACCTGGGTCTTAAGGTAAGTAAAGTAGGGGTTTAGACAACTCACTTACGTATCCTGGGGGTAGTGTAGGTGTGTGTATGTCAAGTCTTAGTCTATGTTTTCTCAATTTATCATTCTTAGGGTTTTACATATAACATAACACCGTTCGGGCCATCGTAATTCAGAAGTATAAGACTCCTCACATGAAGCTCCCTACTATTGTATTATGTTATTAACATAATACCGTTCGGGCCATCATAATTCAGAAGTTAATACTCCTCACACGAAGCTCCCTATTATTGAGTTATGTTGTTACTAGGTTTAGTTATAACATAACACCGTTCGGGCCATCATAATTCAGAAGTATATGCAATAATCGTTTGAGGAGCCAAGGCACTTTAAATCGTAAACCCAGCAAACTCGTCAAAACGAAATATCCATATGATACTCCTCACATGAAGCTCCCTAGTATTGTGTTATGCTTCTAACTTAAAATAGGTTTTATACTTATATGAAAATAGTCTGTTTATACCCTTCAAGTTTATATATATTTACACTTTCTACCCTATACTTATAAATTTATAACATTTAAGCATATAACTTTCTATCTTTTGCACATTTAGTCCCTATACTTATATATTTGAGAGAAATGACAAAAATGGTCCTTAAACTATACTAACATTCAATATTTACCTTTTATACCCTTAACTTTATAATATTTGCAAAACTAGTCCTTTTATGTTTATAACTTATTTTACTTTCTATCCTAAGGTTTTAGAATTTTGCAAAAAAGGCCCTTATGTTTATAACTTCTAAGAAATGTCAAAAATAGTCCCTAGACTCTAATGTTTCAGGAATTTACAGTATATACCCCTATGCATGAAAACTTTTACAAAACTATTCCTAAGTTTAAGTAAACTATGTTTTTATTAAACAACTAAGTTTCCTAGCTTATGTTTGGATAATATAAGTTTAAATAGGTTACCTAATTCATATTATAGCACATAATATAGCAATTTAGCATATAAATACCTAATTATCTATTTCTAGGGTTTCGAATAGAAAACATGCAAACGAAATGGTTTAAGCTTCTAGTTTAGGGTTCTAAGGTATCTCCTAAGTGTCCTAGGTCTGTTCGCTACTCGATCTCTAGGGATTCTAAGGATCTTATACTACAGAAATGTTTAAAGTAGAGAAGAGAGAAAGGTGTGGGATGAAATGGAAGGGATTCGTGGGGTATTTATTGTGTCGAGAGGAGTAGCGAGCAAGAAAGGTTAAGCTAGGTGTTGAGGAGGGAGATGGCCGAGTAAGCTNCCTTTTTATCGTTAGCATGACCTTTAATATCCCAAAGATACGTTTTTAGGTGAAAACTGATGAATGATAACTATTATGGACGTCCTCATGTCCAGTTCTTCTCCGTGCCAGGGTTCCTAAAGAGCTTAGTTACCTAGGATAACATGCTTAAAAGTCAACACTAAGGTTGAGTGAGAGTCATAGGTTTAAGTAGATAGGGTGTGTGAATACAAGTTCCACAGGGTTCAGCTTAAACCCTATGTGTGGAAAGGTTTTAGTGATAGAGGGTATATTGCACTAAGCTCATGAACCACACGTTAACAGTCCGGGTCATGGGGTCTGCAGACCAACCATGAGGGGACGGGAAGGATAACTTTGCCAAAGTTAATCCTTCAGAGAGGTTCAAATATAGTACTTATTGATACCCTCCAGTAAGAGGTAGTATCAACGGGAGTTGTCAAACTCCAATAGATC
This sequence comes from Artemisia annua, assembly GCA_014162995.1. Taxonomy (NCBI): domain Eukaryota; kingdom Viridiplantae; phylum Streptophyta; class Magnoliopsida; order Asterales; family Asteraceae; genus Artemisia; species Artemisia annua. The sequence goes on along the minus strand of LBNU01032301.1, from coordinate 47,254 downwards.
TATCAACTATATTCGCGTTCGCTTGGGTAAAATATCCCAAACGATTAGATTCATGAATTTTAGTTATGTAGTGATGGCAGATAGTTTACTCGTGCAACAACCAAAGAAAAAGACTTGTATTCGGTTTAAAGCATATATCCCCCTCACAGGGTTGTAAAACATTTAAAAGTGAGGCTATGAAAACTCACCTGGGTCTTAAGGTAAGTAAAGTAGGGGTTTAGACAACTCACTCACGTATCCTGGGGGTAGTGTAGGTGTGTGTATGTCAATTCTTAGTCTATGTTTTCTCAATTTATCATTCTTAGGGTTTTTACATATAACATAACACCGTTCGGGCCATCGTACTTCAGAAGTATAAGACTCCTCACATGAAGCTCCCTACTATTGTATTATGTTATTAACATAATACCGTTCGGGCCATCATAATTCAGAAGTTAATACTCCTCACACGAAGCTCCCTATTATTGAGTTATGTTGTTACTAGGTTTAGTTATAACATAACACCGTTCGGGCCATCATAATTAAGAAGTATATGCAATAATCGTTTGAGGAGCCAGGGCACTTTAAATCGTAAACCCAGCAAACTCGTCAAAACGAAATATCCACATGATACTCCTCACATGAAGCTCCCTAGTATTGTGTTATGCTTCTAACTTAAAATAGGTTTTATACTTATATGAAAATAGTCCGTTTATACCCTTCAAGTTTATATATATTTACACTTTCTACCCTATACTTATAAATTTATAACATTTAAGCATATAACTTTCTATCTTTTGCACATTTAGTCCCTATACTTATATATTTGAGAGAAATGACAAAAATGGTCCTTAAACTATACTAACATTCAATATTTACCTTTTATACCCTTAACTTTATAATATTTGCAAAACTAGTCCTTTTATGTTTATAACTTATTTTACTTTCTATCCTAAGGTTTTAGAATTTTGCAAAAAGGGTCCTTATGTTTATAACTTCTAAGAAATGTCAAAAATAGTCCCTAGACTCTAAAGTTTCAGGAATTTACAGTATATACCCCTATGCATGAAAACTTTTACAAAACTATTCCTAAGTTTAAGTAAACTATGTTTTTATTAAACAACTAAGTTTCCTAGCTTATGTTTGGATAATATAAGTTTAAATAGGTTACCTAATTCATATTATAGCACATAATATAGCAATTTAGCATATAAATACCTAATTATCTATTTCTAGGGCTTCAAATAGAAACCATGCAAACAAAATGGTTTAAGCTTCTAGTTTAGGGTTCTAAGGGTTCTAAGGTATCTCCTAAGTGTCCTAGGTCTGTTCTAAAGCTACTAGATTCAATTCAAGGGTAAGGCTTACCTAGGTCGTGCAAGGGTTAGCGAGGGTTTCTAGGGTTTACTCGGTCAATACTAGAACTCGACAAGGGCAAGAGCTTCGCTACTCGATCTATAGGGATTCTAAGGATCTTATACTACAGAAATGTTTAAGGTAGAGAAGAGAGAAAGGTGTGGGATGAAATGGAAGGGATTCGTGGGGTATTTATTGTGTCGAGAGGAGTATCGAGCAAGAAAGGTTAAGCTAGGTGTTGAGGAGGGAGATGGCCGAGTAAGCCAAGCTATGGGGTGGTGTGGCAGGTCTAGGAGGTGACTATGGTGAGCTATAATTAGCTAGGGGGCTGCCCTAGGCCGGTTGTGGCTAGGGTTTGCCGTGGGGAGGAAGGAGGTGACAAGGTGGTGATGCACCACCTTGATTGGGTGCTTAGAGGTGCTAGGGTAATAGGTAGGTTAGGGGGAGGTGCTAGGGTGCTTGCTTGGTAGTTTAGAAGTAGTATAGTAGCTAGTTTTAGGTTTTTAGGTTTAGTTTTAACCTATTTTCACCTAGAAAGAGTTTAGGGTTTTTCCTAGGGTTTAGTGCCTAATTTTGTGTTCTATGAGTGTTTATTGACTAATATTAAGTCCTAGGGGGCTTGTACTAAGTGTTGGTAGCTTATGGTAAAGATTTGGGAAAGTTAAACCTAGTTTCCGGGAAGTTATGACCTAGTTAGGGTTTTGTGCTTAGAGGACTTGTACCTAAGTTCTAGGGAGTTGTACTATGTTCTAGGGAGTCTAATATAACCTAAAGTTTCTATTGTAACTTTACCTAATCCTTGAACACTTTCAAGCTAGTTCAGATAAGCAATTAGGGTTTTAAAGCTAACTGTAAACACATAGGTGCAATTAGGGTTTTCTGGTAAGTATTGTGTACTAGAGTGGCAGTTTACTTAGTGAAATTATGTTTAAAACCTAGACTTGACATACCGGGATGTTTACATCAAGTAAACATAGCAGTGGTTGGCATAGGTGGATACGTGAGCTTGTCTAGAGGTTATATAGGCAATAGTGATATAGTAAGGCAAAAATTTGGCTTGGGGAATAGTTATAGGCATTTCTAACCTAGTTTGTGTTTAGTGAGGGCCTAAGTTAAGTTAGTAAGGCTTTACTAACCTAAGGGGAAGTTAGTGGGTTGCTACATAAGCCTAGTCTACTCCCTTATCACCTTCACAATATTCTCTTTGTCCTCCCTAACTTGTCCCTCTCTCGGTTATTATAGTCCCATGCAAAACACTCCCTCACGTATCACACAAACAAACTCACACAAACTCTTTGTTCACTGCTTACTGCCGAGAAGGAATCAAGGAATTTCCAAGTGATCCCAAGCTCGTACAAGTCTTCACCAAGTCCCTCTCCAATCCTTGTGGTGCCAACAAACGAGATACAAGCCTTTCTCACCTTCACCAAGTCCACAGTCGAAGTAATCACCCACCTTTTATAGGTGTTGTAAGCATATTTCAACACTTAGTCTTTTCTTTGATCATATATGTATTGTATTCCACTCGTATAACACCAATAAGCTTTCTATGTTTTACTCCTATGTCTCGTTAAGCTAATAACTCACTAAAAAGCACACGTTCCTAAGTCACTTGGACCACACCCACAAATTATTTAACTTGTTTCATGATACACCAAAGAAACAGGATACACAAGAGTAAAACCCACACAAGCTTTTTTGATCACTATCACAAGCCCAAAGCTCACCCACTCACACAGTTTCTAAAATTGTTAAGAACACCTTAATGGGCCTAAAGCCCAATGAACTTAAATAAGCTATGGGCTGTTCCACGGCCCAATAGCAATCCCACTCACTTGAATATGGTCCAAGATAAGCCCACACACAAGCCCAACCAGTTTGGAGCCCAATGGACCCACAGAAACACTAATGGGCCTTAACAGTTTGTTAAAGCCCATTAAGCACCAAAAATAAGCTTTAAGCTATTATAAGCTGTCAAATAAGCTCACACAAGCTTGAATAAGCTTATGAAAAGTATAATAAGCTAAAAGAAATGGAAACATAAGCTAAACATGTATTTTGGACTAAAAATGCAAATTATGTTAAATGGAGGGACTAAAACTGTCAAATTGAAACTTAAGGGTTGAAACTGCCAAATCAGTAACCTGAGGTCATAAACTGATAATATAAATGCTTTTGAGTCAAATATGTCAAATTGAAAGAATTTGGACTTGAAATGAACACTTTTATTGAAAAAGGACTAGTTTTGCAAAACTATATAACTACAAGGAATGAAACTATCAATTCTGAAAACTATGTGTTAAAACAGTATTTTCGGTACACTAAGGGTATTTATTTAATATTTGGATATTATAAGTACTAAAATGTTATACTTTTATTAACAAGGATTAAAAGTGTAAATTTGGAAAGTGTAAGGGCTAAATGTGTAAATATCTACAAAAGGGTACCAAAACTTCCGTTTTGGTAAATTAAAGTCAGAAATGGGATATTTATAAAACAAGGGTACTAAAAAGTCATTTATGTAACATATAAGCTAAAAATGTAAATATTACAAAGTTAAAGGACTAAAGCTGTAATTTTCACAGACTTGTATAAAAATGGTTATTTTGATAACTATAAGGGCCAGAAATGAATATTTGGAAATTTTTGATAATAAAAGTTCACATTTGATATTTAGTGCCAAGAATGTCATTTTGTCAAAGTACAAGACTAAAATGTAAAATTTCACTATTAAGGTCTGAAATGTAAATTTTTGGAAACTTGAAGGTTTATTAAGTAACTTAAATAAAACACTGAGGTATGATAAGCTATCACACAACCAGGACACCCAACATTTTATATATAATAATAGCCTGGCATGCTGGCCTTGTTGGGCATATTCGGGTCCACAATAAATAACAGACAAATATAACTAGTATTATTTTAATAATCATTACACATTATTAATACCACCCTAAAACCACCCAAAAATCTGATATTTCCCATATTATCCAGGTTGCATGTTGGAGCTGTTCCCGAGTTGCATTTGATAACATATATTTGCCTACACACACACACACACACAGCAATTGTGAGTTCATAGTCCTACTTTTATATGTTTTACAAATATGTGAGGAGATACATGCTACAAATAGAACACAAGTATTTTTATGAATGCTATTCTTGAATGTTATTGCATAAGACACTCATACTGTTGTCTCTTATATAAAGCCCCTCTTATCATGAACCTTAATCACTTGCGAGTGAACGCGAATAGTTGTGAATAGATCTATTGGAGGTTGACACCCTCATTTGTGCTAGCCGAGAGATTTCCTTTGTGTTAGTCGGATAGATAGCCAAATGTACATTATTTGAGGAAATTCTAGGAGAATTGACACACTCCTACACCGAGGGCCCCTATATTAAAATACACGTTAATGTTTGAGTTCATGAGACTTATGGCAATAACAAACATGATATGTTTTGAATTGTTAAACTTGTGTTCACCCAATTATTACACACAAACACTATGTATTCACTCAACAATTTTGTTGACTTTTTAACATCTTATCTTAGGTAATTGAAGGGGCATTCAAGGCATGGAGTAGGCAATAGACCATGAGTCTTTGGTGTAAACAGAAATTCAGTCAGTTATTTCAAAAACACACACGTCATTTATGAATGATGAACGATGAAAACTCTTTCGTATTTGAATCGAATAATAATGAATTTCAAAACGTCTCTTTTGAGTCGTTTTCTATAATTATGACTGCGATCCTCCCCGTAACACCCAAGTTAGTATTCCGCTGTTGTAATGAAATTTTGGGGGTGTTACAAAAACGAGCACCACAAAACCCTTTAACGTTTTATACCACACGAAACATATTAAAAATATTTTTATCCGGTTTTAAATCCACAAAAACTCATGAATACGATTTAGTACCCCGTTTTAAGTAAAAAATTAACAAAAGTGATATTAGGTTTTCGACATACTGAGAAGAGAGAAAGAAAGAGATGAAATGAGACAGAGACAACCAAAACACGAACAAAACACCACGTACAAAACCCTATATGTGACCCTATCTCACGATCTAGACCCGATCTTCACTTGAAAACCTTCAAGATGGTGGCGGCGTACGGCGGCTGTGTGGCGGCTGATGATGGTGGCCGGCTATGGTGGCGCCGGTCAAAGAGAGAGAGAGAAAGGATATGATTTTAGGGTTTGTGTGTGTGAGGTGTTATGAAAGAAACCCTAACTCTTGACCTTATATACACGAAAAGTTAATAAAACAAAATGAAAGTTTTATAAAAGATGAGGGATTGAGGTGTGGCGCTGCAAATATCACCCCAGGGACCAATCTTGTAATTTTTTGTTTCTGTGAGTCGGGACTCACTTAGGCTCGATAATGATCGTTTTAGGACTCGAAACTCACACCAATACGTTTAAAATAATTTTTCCACGAAAAACAAGTATTTACACGATTAATATCTTGTAAATATTAAAATAACCACATTAAATTGTATATTAGGTGTGCAGTTGTGTCGGTACGCGTTTGTGTGCTGCTTTCACGCTTTGTGAGCTTAGCTTAAAGTTAAGCGTAAATGTGAATATGTAAACTTAGAAAATAGATTATTTTGAGCTTAAGGTTGAGTAAGGACCTGGAAAAATGCTGGTTGTTATATTATGCGTTTAGGTGCTCTTGGAAAGCTTACGGAAGGCTAAACAAAACTTAGAGGTGAGTAACGGTTTATTAGCTTCATGTTACTAGACTTAACATGATGTTAGAACATGTGCAAGGTTTCGGTCATAGACGAAACAAACCATATATAGTATGCTCACATGAAGCATCGTTTGACAAGTTTAGGGTGCCCAAGAAACGCATAAAAAGTCAAGTGGTGTGCCTAAAGTGCACGACATAGAACTCCCGTAGAAGCATCCTTAGTGGATGACCCGTACTTATTATAAGTGTTCACACCTGATGTGAATAAATCATGTATAGAATTAGCATGTCAAGTAGTATGATGTTATAAACTATTATACCCTTAGTGGATGACCCATGTATAAGACAACTATAAGTCGTGCCATGTAAATCATGTTATAAACTATTATATTTAGAATTAGAATTCGCAAGTATTATTTCATAATCGTTCCGTTTACTCACTAAGTCGCAAGGAATTACCGCTCTCAGTTCGTGTTTCATGTAGGTAAATGAAGATAGGCGATGAGACTTATAGATAGCAAGTAGGGGTGCATTTAGGGAGAAAAACGGCTACACTCAGTATAGGTGACGAGCGACTCTTACTCGCACTTTGATATTGCTTGTAATGCCCCTTGTGTTTTCTGAAGTTCATGTTAGTGTCAAAACATGTTTATGTTCAATTTCTTATCATTTTAGTAGTGTATGAACAACTTAACTATGTATGGGTCGAAAACGGGAGTGTTTGGCAAACTCCCTATTTTTGTTTGTAGAAATCTTCCATTGCCAATGTGTTATGTTAAAGATTTGGTTATTATGAGTTTTGCGGAAACAAAATGGATATTGCAGAAAATGTACAGGTGTGATGTGTAGCCGATACGGCGTATCACTAGATAAAGATACAGCGTATCAACAATATTTTACCCAGGTTGGGTTTGTCGATGATACGCCGTATCCCCGGGAAGGGATACGACGTATCAAGGTCTTGGGCACGTAACAGGGTTTCACAATTTGGGAATACGTATCAGGGATACGACGTATTGATCGGTCGGTCTTTAAATAAAATATAAAAAAAAAAAAAAATCAATATAGAGTCGAGCGTTTAATTTAATTCCAAGTATCTCACTTTAAGATTTGATATCTCATTAACACTAGCTTTATTTTGGACATTTATTATATCGTTACGAAGCTCTCATCAAGAGTATGTAACCCAATAATACGTTAATCTTATAGACATTTCGAGTCTATAATTAATCACGTCCAAAGTTTGTGAAAACTCGCATTTTCACCTAACTTTTCGAACAGATAACATCAACAATAATGAAAATAATAATAATAGAAATAGTATACTGTGCATCCAAGACCTGCAAACAAACTTAGATTGCACATGGTTAAAACTTAAAAGGGAGAACCCTTTCAAGTTAATGATTCATTTGAGCCTTTCACATTGTCTCATGGGTACTGTTTTCATGAGCCACCAACTCGTTGAGTCGTTGCATAAGCAAGTTAAAGTCATCGTGGCTCTTCATGAGATTGAGTCTTACATAGCGATCATCGTCACTAAAGGTGCTTCCAGAACTACCGATGATATTTCCTGCTTCTAATACTGCACCACAATCTACATCTTCATCTCGCTCACATTTAACCCATGCGTAGGCTGCACAGATTGTCAATCAATCTGAGTTAATAAATTTGCTTAACTATACCATATAGTAGTGTTACAAGAATGGCATAAATATTACCTGGAGATGGTAGCCTAGTTTCGTTAAAGAAGTTGCAGTGTAAAGGATCTCTCTGTTGGATCGAAAATCTTGATGACTTTGCAAAGACAAGAGTCAACCTCTCCCAACGGTCCCTCATTGTATTATAACCAAATTCAAAAAACGGTCTTCCATCGTCTTCAAGAACTACTTTTAAAAGCTTCAAAGCTCTTAACTGCGTATCCTTTGAAATCCCCAAATCAGCCACTTTGATATAAGTTGAAACCTTGTCGTAGACATCTTTATCTTTAATCAGTGCCCACCTATAACATTTATATAAAACTTAGCCTGTGTATACCAAATGAGACTGATATGAAAATATGAAACACTACTATTCATTTATGCATACCCAAAACGAGTACCGGCATGACCAGTGAGTTTGGAAATACTAAAGATCATGACATCTTGATCAGAAGGGGCAGGGACTGGCGTAAAATGTGGCCAAAAATAGACTTGATCATATATTGTTTTCCCTCCAAGAACCGGTGTCTTAAATTCTCCACCTGGATTACTTGGTGATGTTACAAATTCAATCACATCCGTGTCGTCACTAGAATTATTCGATTTCCATGAGTTTGCATCTTCAAAATTAGAGTTAAACAGCACCGATTGATACTTGAAGAACTGTAGATGTTTAGAAGCAACAAATCAGACATTAAATAAAAAAAATTACTCGACTAAGTGTACTTCATACCTGATAGAAGGGGGCAGAAGCAACAACTGTGGAAGGTGAAGAAGAATTTTGGGACGAAAGGCCATAGACAGCTGCACTAAGGAGTTGAATTGCACCTAGACCAAAGACCAAGTATCGTCCTTCAGTGTTTGCATTCCCAACAAGAGAATGCAGTTGACGGATGTACTTTTCGAGCTCTGTTGACATCATAGTGTCGTCATTGTACCAGTAACTCATCCTGTGCCATCCGNTTTTTTTTTTTTTGTCCAAGAACACCATCACGTATTATTTACTCATTCGTTTTTTGAAAGGTTTAACTCCAAAAAAGAGGTTTAATTAGTCAAGTCTCACTTTATTGTAATGTTAGAAAATTTGTAAATTAACTATCAGGTAACCAGTTTCAAAATGCATAAACAAACCGAAGCTTAATTTTCTAGAAAATTGCTAAAAAGTAGTTTGAGCGATCGAACTTAGGACAATGAAGTGCTTAGTTAAAGCTGTTGGCGGTTATGAGCCCAGAACAGGGTAAGATAATCAATAGCCTAGCTACGTACCAATTAAGGTTACCGGATATCACTTGGAATCGTGTTATCACTTTCCAAAGTAAACTATTCGACCCTAATGCCTGGGTATCACGAATATCTACTTGGGATAAGACCAAATGTTTGTTATTGAATTAGGCACAAATCAATAACCCTTTTGCTTTCAAGTGTTTAGTTCGTATGTTCTGTGTCTCACATGCAGTTATGTTTGATCTCCTATTTATAGGTGAGATCACTCAACCCTAGTCAATGGAATTATGAGTGATTAACGGCCCATTAATCGCTCATAATTAGTCTCCATAATGATAGGTATTAGTGGTTACACGACCAATTAAACGTGGTCATTAATGCAGTTAAACTGCCACTTGAATAGGTCAAAACCGTTACAATCCAAGTTTGAATTCAGTCCAATGAGTTAATCAAACTCACTGATGAGCTAGTCCCTGAAAGGGTTGCTCCCTGATGAGATCCTTCAGCCTGAGCTGAACTCATCATCCTGATAAATATCATTCAGTCCAGAGTATCACTCACTGAAGAGTGAACTCACTGAAATTCATCACACACTGAATAACACTTAACCACTATCTGAGACAGGGTGTTCAGGGACCTTATGGGCGTACACTCCGTACCTCCTGACCCATTACAAGGTTTAAACTGATCCCTCAAGTGCACTAAATTTTCCAACAAAAGCTTATTTGAAATAGCTAGCTCATGGTTTTTCAAAAACCGTCTTAGCCTTTTCTGGAAAACACCATAATCAAGTGTTTTAGATAATCTTATTGCAGTTTGAAAAGATATGGCATGTTATTGCGAAAAATATGGTTATTGACTTTTCACACTGCGAATGGGAAACAAAGAAACATCCTATATCATCTTGGACAAAAGGTAACAGATTTGCAGATACAATTTGTAAAATGCTTATCAACCTAATGTACCCACAAGCTCGACATGAAATTAAACATATTTAGAGCAAATAAGAATCACCTTTCAACGTCTACTACACATGATCCAGCTGGAGAAAACTCAGAGCAATCAACACCACTATAACAATCATAGCACTCACATATAGGTTGACCTCCAGAAATTGGACCGTCAAGGAAAGCTCTCCCATGGCCCGAGCACGAGATTGCTGCAACCGCCTCTGCCTCAGCCACTGCTTTCTTGCTCCAACTCAATCCAATCTCTTCATTCTGCTTGTTCTCTCTACCTATATACATATTATTTATGCTAAATAATATGTTGATTGCTATAGATAATGTTAGAAACAACTTATAGCAATATTTTTTCATTTTATTTTCCAAACTTATTTACTGCAGACTGCCCTGTTTATGTATTTATTTTGTAATGCAGAAAGAGACTTTGGTAAAAATATGGAATCATGAATGTGCATAGAATAAATACACCTAATTAATATAATAATCGTGAAAACAAAGTGTTAATTTAGTTAATATTTTATAGAACCCCAAACAAGACTAATACATATTATAATGGTGTAACCTTTAATTTGGCTCATTTTCTTCCTTCCCCAAGGAGAAAGAGACTTCTCAACAATATCATTTTTACAACATACAAGCATAGCAATTTGGGTTCTCACCATCATATCACTGCGATTTATACCGAGTAGATTATTTTAAAGCGAAACTACAAACCATGGTCTTGAGGTTTACTGAACATGAAAAAACTAAAATGTCCTAATAAATCTTTTGAGCCACAACAAGTAAATTAGCTGTTGGGTTCCTTCAGTACCCAAGTCTCACTGAACTGAATTTGAACACAAACTACGCTAAGTGTTGGATAACCTTGAACGCTTCAGGTCACTGAGTGAATAGTCATTCAGTGAGTCACCTTCAGGATACTAAGGACGAGTCTAAGAAGAAAGTCTCTCCACTCAATGAGGCGGTCAATCAGTGAGTGGCAACCCAGTCAAAGAAGAAGGTGATGGGTTCAGTGAGTGATGACAATAGCTCACT
>LBNU01032301.1:10838-35805 GCA_014162995.1 Artemisia annua | reverse complement strand
TCTACCTCAATTCCAAACACAGTCAATTGAGTGACAATTTTCAGTAGTTTGGTGAAGATGCTGTCAAGATATTCATTGCTTGAAGCAGAAAAGTTTTCATAGCTTTGCTTCAACAATGTCTTTTGAGTCTTCTTAGTAGCATCATTCCCTCCAAACACTAAGCAGATCTCTTCAAAAAGTTCTTTTGCTGTTTTGTACTTGGTGAAAGCAATTATTTGATCTTTTGGAAGAGTCATGAGCAATGAACTTCTGGCCTTCAGGTCATTCTTCTTCTGAGTTCTTTCATCTGTTGTAGTAGGCACAGAAACTGTTACTACCTCTTTGTCACCTATCTTCTCAGTCTTTTTCTCAGGCTTGAAGGAATCACCATTTAAGATGATTTCCCACAAAGCATAGTCTGTCATGAGAAAATATTGTTCTATCATGATCCTCCACATCTCAAACTCATTGAGTTTAAGTTTAGGAAGTCTTGGGACAAAGTTGGACTAGTTGTTTTCCATCTCCATGGATCTGAGTGAATTGGTTAAGCTTTAATTCCTTGGATCTTCTAAATCAAAGTATCAGAAACCTGGCTCTGATACCACTTGTAGGATCTAAACACACGCCTTGTGTTAGAGTGATACTTTGAGTTATATTATTAAGCACGCGGAATATACTTAACAATACTTAGAATGTTTATTGTATGATGTAATTCAAGTGAGAACAGTTGTAAGTTAAGCACCAAAGCTTCAATATTATTGAGAATAATACGAGTTATCTTAGCTATCACTAGGGTTACACCTTGAAGCTTTCTAATGTTAATTCGTACCTAGCACAATGACCTAGGACCTCCTTTTATAGCACAAGGAGTCCTTTACAAGATAAAGATAAACTAATAGAATAGAATATACATGAAGATCTTTTCTATATTTGAATACATAACAGTTATCCTAATAGCAGTGGTAATAATATGTACTAGTAGTGGTAAGGTGTTTCCATTGCTAGTGCATTCTTCAGCAGTGTCTTCCACAAGCTTCTCAGTGGTAACTGTTAGCTTTATTCCCAACACAGGTCATAGCCTAAGCTCTACGGGTTTTGAATCCGCCGATCAAACCTGTCTCTGATACCAAAACTATAACACCCCAACCCGAAAAGGGCTAAAGTGTAACATTTTGGAGTCAAATCAGAATACAAGTAAACGGAAATACATTACTAATACAAGAGTTACAATAGTTCTAATGAAAAGATAAAGGACTAAATCTAAACATTACAACTCCCCAAACTAAATACAAGCTAAGAACCAAAAGGAAAACTCTAAGTCAAAACTCTAATCCATGAAAGGGTATCAACAATGTAGTCCACTATGAGCTCCTAAGCACTCTTCACTCAACCCAGCTTCCTTCTAAAACCTGCCGCAGGAAAAGAAATGCGGCTGAGCTTAAAAAGCCCAGTGAACAGATATAAACAAACGAAAAACTAACAAAAGGAAAACGAAGGTGAGTACGACATAACTCCAAACGAACCTGCTGAGATAGAAATCAAGAAAATGGAAACATAGAATATGATCAAAAGGAATACGGATAATGGATACCAAACACTCAAGGAAAAGAAATGAGTCATAAGTGTAAACAAAAGAAATAAAGCGAGCATAAGTTAATCACATTAGAGATGACAAGATAATAAGAATCATAGAGAAGTAGAACAAATAGGAATTCCCAACAATATATATACTAATTGTACATAGGAGTCATGACCTCCATTGTACCAAATGTGAAAGGGGTGTATTGCACACACACCAAAACATTCACCAAATAATACTAAACAAAGTACCTAGGATGCATCCATACGTCCCCTGCAAAACAAATATATATGCACCAAGCTCTAGGCTAAGTAAACATATACAATAATAAATATAGGCCTGAATAGCTAGCTTAAAGGGAACGCTGTGGACTAAAACCCACCTCCACAGATAGTGTCAATACCACTGGTGTATCAGTGGCAAGGCCATGGACTCCCCATGACTGGCTAATAATTCTAACATATAAAGGCAAAACATATAATGGGCATAGAAATAGGAAATGCTATAGGAAGAAATATAGCATGCAAACGAATATCAACTCATATCAATTTCAAAGATCAACAATAAGAATCATACAATGGGAACATAGCAATGGATTAGGGAATTTTATAACGAATCGAAGATCAAGATCAAGTCATGAGAGTGAAAGCACCCTTACTGAAAAAGGGAAAGAATATCTGTACCTTAGACCGCAAGTGCAAACATAACAGAAAACATAAAGATCGGAAGCAACTCCTTCTTCAGCGGATCTACACGAATTCATGATCGTCTTATTATTAATAACTTATTTGAAATCAGATTGCTCATTTTAGTTGGCTTTCATTTTTAGTAACTTTCCATTTATAGCAGCTTTCCAGAAATAGTAATTTTCAAAAAAAAACAGTAAGTTTCCCAAATTAGTAAGTTTCCATATTTTAGTAATTTTCCCGAAATAGTAATTCAATGCTTTAAGGTTATGATTGCCAATTAATACTATTTAAAAGTTAAAATGACCAATATAATAGTTTAGGGTTAATTATGTTAATTTAATAAAGTTTAGGGTCATAAATGTAAATTATCATATTTTAATATTTAAAAATGTCAAATAAAATTATTTTAAGGTTTACACTATAATTATATCAAAATGATAATTTTAGACCCAGCCGTCTTTCACCAGTTATTTAAACGTATCCTCGACACATTATTAGACTCAATAAGAAACAAGACCACATGCATGTAATATACTGGTTTTAAAAAAATGAACCAACTTATGACATTACCCTTTTGAATACAAAATCCATTCCATGCATTTCATCTTCTTCGAAAGTTTTTATACAGAGTAATAACCGAGACCGATTTCAAAATCTTCATATATATGAGCATGTTAAATCTCGACAATTTCGAAATCTTCATATATATGAGCATGTTAAATCTCGACAACATTTACATGCACACGTTTATTTTCTTTGTACTTTCCAAGCTCAAGAGTGACTCACGATTTCCCAAACCCACAACCAATACTCTATCCATTTATATGAGATTATAAAACACCCTTTGTTCATGTGACAACCATGCACAGTCCATTTTCATACTTTAGTTTTATAACCAGTTTTTAAGGTCGAATATAAGATCTCATATTATGTCAAAAAGCGTATATAACCAATCCTCTTCGACTAGCATAACAGCAACTGAAATCGACATTATATTATCCTATTTATCCAGATTCTCAAGCATAGTTATAAGTCTGTTATTGATATAGTTCGACACTCACAACACCAACTTGACATGCGACATGCTCGACACAACATGACACACAAACGAGACCTGATCGAAAACCTTTTTGACCCGTTTCAAGATACAACAAAAACCCACCATCGACACAACCCTTCTCGCTACAAAAGACAACTCCGCGACACCTTTTATATATTTAATTTTTGCGATACGAAAATATATAGAAACAAGCATGTTCTTTTTCTTTTAGTTTCAAAACAGAAAACAAATTCGACATAAGCATTTCGTATATTCGCGATTCATGTAACGGTTATATCAGTTCTTCATGCACTTATATATTCATTCGTGTAATTATGTTTAGCCCAACAAACGATTGGTATACATGTTAAATACGAAACATAAAGATCAGTTTTATCAGCTTACATATTTTATCATTTCATGTGACCTTAATTTCATTCGATCGTTTACATGTTTGTACGCATACATACTTCATATGCCGAATCAATGGAACAAAGAAAATGATTATAAGAGTACCTCAAAGACGAATGAAACTGAAACACAAGAACCAAAAAGCAGAACCCTTTCCGAACCAATCCCCTCTACCCGCGATCAACCCATGGTCACCACAAGGCTTGGATACCAAGAAACCAATCACCTCCTTTCCTTGCTACTAAACCGATCACAACCTTTTCACCAGCCTTCGTACCCATTGTTTCCTTAGAGAACTAGAACACCACCGATCTTGGTCTTGAGAGAATAAATGGAGGGCCGCCAATTGTAAATTGTTTTTAGGGTTTTGAAGTGTGAGGTAAAATGTGTACGGTTAAAAAAATGATAGAGATGGGGAGATAATTGTGAATGCCGTGTTTTTATTTAGGGCAAGAATGAGGGCACAATCTTCTTATTATTATGGTAAGATTGCAAGTATTAAGTTGTGTTTATCTCTTTTTATTTTCTTTTAGGCGTACAATAGAACGGAAGCATGGTCGAATTTTTATTTGGTCTTAAGTGGAGTTTGTAACATATTAGTTTAGTTATATGACTTAGGTTATAATTTACAAGTATTAAGTATCACATATAATATAGTTTAGGTGATTTACTAATTAGTCCACAACTTAGTAAAAATTTCAAATTATACTCAAATTTTGGATTCAGAATTTAGGGTTTTACAGTAAATGAGCAAATCGTTCCACAATTTGTACTTGAGTTCTATAGTCTCCTAAACCTAACCACTGATTGTAATGGTGAAATTTATATTAACTTCACCATTCGAAATCAACAATTTTCATACCCTCTTCCCACTTTTGGTCAAGTCCTTGGCTTTCCTATTGAGGGGCAATGTACATTCACTCATGAATGGTGCCTTGATGCTCTTGCTAGGAGCTCTCCCTCGTATGGAAAATACGCCACAATACCACCATCTCCAGAAGAGATAAGAACCGTTGTTCAAAATAGTAGACAACAACCTGAGTATGGAGTACACAATGGGGCTATTGTTCCAGTCAGTGAAAATCAAATCCTGACTAAGGAAATTGTTGATCACATGAAACCCATGGCTGAAATTATTCGCGAGAATGTTTTCTGTCTTGGAGGAAACCGTGATCATGTCCCTGCTTGTCTAAGTCAAATCCTCTACTGTGTAGCCCTTACCGAACCATATAACCTTGCATATTGTATGGCCAAGAGAATGGAATTTGCTCGTAGCAAACCCAATCTAATCTTGCCATACGGTATGCTCCTAACTCGTTTGTTCCGACATGTCATGCATAACTATCCTAGTCTTAACAATGTTGAATATCCTTTGGTGGATCCTATCATGTTTCCTTTAACCCAAAATCTAGAACGAAGAACTAGGTCAGATTATGGGTCTAGAAGGTCGGTAGGACCAGAACTTAAAACTAGGTCAAGAAAGTCAGTAGGTTCACGTTCCTTTGCTCATGGTACATCATTCAATCCCAACGATAACGATGATGTGGTTCATGATGAAGGAACCTCTCGAGTTAGTACCCCATATCCTGTCACCTATGTCAATTCCCTACCATCCGGGTACCCCCAAGTCTTTCGGGATCTTCCTCCTGAAGATTGAAACCCTGACAATTTTTCAGCTCGTCTTACTCAAATCATGAACATGGAACATCAAAACAGGGACGAGAGTCGAGGTGCATGGAAGTCAATTGGAAAAAGTACTCGCAAATTGTTGGGAAAGAAAAAGTGAATGGCTATCATCCACCATTGTATCATTTATGTGTGGAACATGTTTTATTCTACTTGATACTACTTTTTAATGATCGTTTCATGCTTGTATCAACTAACTAGAATACATTGCTATTTGGTGGATTGTATGTTGTAAGATTATGATTCTTATGATTACTAGATTAATGTTTTTGAATGCATGCATGCTAAACTAGTGTTTTAAACGAGTTTGTAAGTCTTTATGCTGCTATAAACTATACCTGAACAGCCTGCAGGTACAGGTTTGCTGAAATGAAATACTGAGTTGAAACCTGAGACTCCACTGCCGGCGGTCCCTTATCTAAATGACAGTCCCATAGTAATAACGGACTGTCAATCCTTTAAGGGACCGTCAATCCTGCATCACGGGTTCCAACACTGTTTCTCATTTCTTGCAAACCTGCTACCCTATTTGCCTGATTTTTACCACCATTTCCCATATTGGCAAAACATTTGTATGTGTTTATAACCTCCTAATGCACGCTTTACCCATTTCATAATCCCTCTTGATTATTTAAAGAACCATGTTTCATAACTATTCTCAATACCTAAATCATTCCTTTCAATGGGGTCTCCTTCAACCTCCCTATCATTATCAAACAAAAGGCCTAAAATTGTCCTTACACCACCACAAACCAACAACATTGATCTCACTAATATTGACTCATCCTCTCAAACACCAAATGCACCTCTCAAAACTCCTTCCATCAAAGGTACCTCATCTTCCTCATCAAGACCAATTTCATCACCATTCACATCATTCATCAAAAACTCATCCTCTTGATTACTTACTCTAGTTCGGGTGCTTGCACACCATTTTTGAGTAACTCATCCTCCTCCAACAACACATCAAACACCTCAAGTCCACAAATCGCATTCATCATCCCAATTACCAAATTTCCATGAAGACATTTCATCCTATCTTAGAGATATGTCTCCTCCTCCAAGAACCTCACATCCATCTCCACTTAATGTCTCCTTAACTCTTTCACCAATAAGTCCTTTGGACAACATTACATTTACTCCTCCACAATCACCAAACATAGACAATTATCCCCACTACAACTTTGTGAACAACCATACCGTCGGTTGTGCATGCTGTTATCATAACTTCCATCTTATTTCATCTCTTAGAGATGAACTTCACTACATGTTTGGATATCTTGAGTACCTCCTCTCTCAACAAAACAATCAACCAACTCCTCTTGCTTCCATGCCTCCACCGGCAACACCCTCGGTTCAACCCTCATCCTCACCATCATCCACTCCACCATCCAACTAGATGTTTTTAAAATATCTAGTTCAAAGAATAATTAAGTGGGTATTATGTTTTGGACCAAGCATGCAATGGGAGATAATTAGATATGCTAGTTAATGATTAGTATTGATGTTTAGTGTTGCCTTAATGATGTATTGCCTATGGATGTTCTTGTATGAATGATGTTGCATGTTTCTTATGCTTAAATGAATGTGTATTTATGTTTTATGTTATGATATTTTGTTGTGATATTAGTCAAAGTCAAACATAAAAATGGACTAAAATTACTCAACCTTAAAAATGGGAAGTTATTTGAATCACAACACATCTGCCAACCAGAGAACCTACTGGTGGCGGTCCTTTAAAGGACGGCGGTCCTCCATCAATAAGGGACCGTCCCCCTGTTTACAGGACCGTCCTCTGTAGTGTTAAATTCAGATTTTACATGCTATCTCCTATCTGATTCATGCCTCAACTTAATGATTTCACCCCATATTCATCTATGCTTTTACATACTTCATATATATATATATATATATATATATATATATATATATATATATATATATATATATATATATATATATATATATACATATACATATACTAGTTATCAAGGCCCGCCCGATGGGCGGGCATGAATTATAATTATCGTTGGAAGGTATTAGCTAATGGAAAATAATATATAAGGAATGCCGGCATGACTTATAATTCAGACCAACAATATTTTTCTAATTCTAACCGGAGGTTGATAAACAATGAATAACGACAAATATCTTAAACACAAAAATGGAGAAAAAAAGAAGGAAAGTGTTCATGTAATATATGTAAAAAAATAACCATGAAAAGTGTGAGAACAAAAAAGTGGCATGGTCCTTATTCATATAAGAAATAAAATCTATATGTACGCAACTTTGGATGTGGAGTTTTTGTATTCACTGTCTTTGCGCATTTTGTGAAAAGTTATTAAAATCTTTAGTTACAATGTTGGTGTGGAAAGATCACAGTATTGACGTTCATAGCCTTCAAATAGCTCATACATCTCATTCGAATACTTTTCAATTATGAATATATTAAATCAAACAACGATGACATTAATTCAAATGTAATCAAACAGTTATTGCACCAAGTAAAAAATTGCGTGTCAGATTTGATCTTATTAATTAGAGATCCCAAAACTTTTTTAGGCTGTTTGATTGTATTTCAAATTTGAATTATAGAAATCCTTTAGATAAAATGACCAAATAGGTATTTACTATGAAAAATGAGAAAATGTTAATGGTCAGATAATCTGAATCGGAATTTTGTTTTTCAAACATTAGAAAAAGATCATGCAATAATTAGGTAGAACACAAATCCAAACACCACCTTAGGATGAACATGAATAGAAATTCAAATAACACAATGAAGAGAAGAATATCGATAGTTTTGAGAGGGTAGCATGTAGACTACTTGAATGTTTTTCAACCTGCATTGACCATAATTTTTGTAAGTTTATTCTCTGTCCGCAATGTCAAACAAAATTCCCTGCATAAATCAACTTCTACTTATGATACAACGCTAACAAAAATGTATTAACGTTTAATTGAAATTTAACCGTACGACAACACTTCCAGGTCCTAAATAATTATCATATTCTTCGATCAGCTCCACCACATCAGAACGCCATCCAAGCAATACTATACACTTTTGATCCCACACTCCTGATGCCTACATATATGAGTTTAAGTTACTTAAAATCTTCTTAATGTGATTGAGTAAAGTTAATCCAAATAAAAAAAAGTATTACCCATCAGAATGTATATACCTTGGAACCTGGTTTTGCTGGACATTTGATAACTTGCTTCAACCATGATTTTGCCAGTATGAAGTGCGTTTTTTGGAAAGTGCTTGTTACAGAATACAAACATCTTTGATCATCCTCCTCGGCAGTCTTTCTCACGCAAATACACGCTGAGTATCACCTACCATGCTCGGAAAGCCTGTAACAACCATGACAATTATTTTAGATCTTTTTCATGTATAGTAATTTGTACAAAAAATTCAGAGAATGACTGATTCATGCTGCATTTTGGGAAAATCAAGTTACCGTTATTCCAGCTCTTAAAGCCGGTTGGATTTAAGCTCAAGTTTCTTCAATTCTTCGCCGGTTCCTTTTATAATGAAGTATCATAGTCATTCCCAGCTTGAAATCTTTCCCTAGCCCCGGAATCAACATATAAATAGACATTAAGAAGCTATCATTGGATGTTTTGATCAGCTTATTTTGCCGGATTATAGGCATGTATATTTGATAAGTGTTTCAAATTTACCCAGTTGACTAATAAGTTTCCTAAATATGTAAGCCTAAATATGTAAATGCATGTAAGCCTAAATATGTAAATGCATATATTGGTTGTCTTTGATGTCATTTCCGTACTCTTTGAGCCAAATTAATAGTGGGATTTGAAGAAGCAGCCAATTACCAATTTAAGACCGCCATGCCTTTTTCAACTGCTGAGATATTTGATTCGTCAATATCATCACTTGTCTGTGCCATAATCCAAGGTAACTTAACTAATGACCAGAAGTAAAGTAACAGTACATAGGAGTAAATTAATGAGATTTGAAGTTGGTGATTAATGTAAATACACATGCCTTACCATAGTCGTAATAGCAGTCAGAATCTCGTAATAGCAGTCAGAATCTCATGAATAAGATATTTGGCACAGATGATAGCGAATTTCCCTATAACCCCAAAAAACACTTCATTCTTTTCATGTATCATGTAGTTCATTTTCTATAGGAAAAATGGAGTAATGTTTATCCGTTTCCTTTTTATTTTTTAAGAACAACTCTTTTTCTCTAACCACAACTTATTCTGATCTGATGTACGAACCATCTTGAACGGGTCAGACGGGCCAAAAGTCACTCAAGATTATTCAAAATGCATAAAGCTTCGTTTATTTAAAAATTAGATCATCCTTATAACAATATTTTTCTTTGATTATATTTAAAAAATTAATTCTTTATAACTAAAAACATGGTATTTTCTTAGCCAATAAATGAATAAAAAAAGAGCTAAAAGGTACCTGCACAACTTCATCACTGGGCATACCATATTTTGCTACATGTTATCTAGGAAATATGTGTATGCCAGCACGAGTAACTCTTCTCATCTCAGCAATAACTATGCCACCTTTACCCAATAGACACCCAATCTGCCTCGAGTGTATCAAAAGTCTAGCAATAATGGGTGCACCAGGTTCAACTCCAACCTCAGCCATTCTACCAAGGAATCGCATAACAGCAAGAGCAAGCGAATGCCTTTGCTCTAAACTCTAAATCAGGTTTGAACATATTATATGCAATTAGGATTAAAAAAGAATAATGCAAAGGTGATAGCAAGCTCACGTACCTCTCGTACATATATTACAACCACCCTTTCATCTGATTCAGGGGTTGAATAGTTAATTTTAATAGATTCACCCGTCTCTGTCTACAACGCTCTTTTATAGGAACCACCTTTACCTCAAACTTCCAACTTTGTCTGCTTGACACAACAATCTAAATACAACTTCCTCTTCCACGCCCATCCGGTGGTCTGGACCTGGATATGGATCTGAAACAGATAATTTCATCATTTATAAGATGGTCACAGACTCTTCTCATCTCAGCAATAATCATGCCATCTTTACCCCATATCCCAAGAACGCAAAGCCATATCTGAACCTGTACACTCTAACATGATCCCCGGTTTCATATCTAAAATAATCATATCTAAATTCAGTTGCTTTGATTATATAACTTTGGTCATTCCAGTGAGAGTCAAATACATATATCAGTAACCAATTAAACAGCAAAAGTAACTTACGAAAATAGTCCTATTTTAATTTAGAGATATCGAATTCCAAATGAGTATAAGCCCGGTCTAGTTCAGTGGTATGGATCTCCTTTTTGACATCGACATTTTCCAATCCAATTGATGTCTCATTTGATTGAGAAAAAAATACAAAGAATTTCCACCTCAACTCTCACAAAACCGAAAATTTTTAAACCCCTATGCCCCCCTTCTGTATATATAACTATCAAATTACAATGTTAATAACATGTTTGTACGTATTTAGTTACCTGCAATGCACTAATCGCACTTTCCAATCCAATCTATGAATCATGTATCTTCTGGAGCTAAGGTATAGCCAGACTGAAATGCATTCCTGTAAGACACGAATGAAAAAGTTAGTACATACATACTCGAAGATACAACATGAACATATTAAAGAAAATCATACAGGCTAGTACTTAATTTGCAAGTGCATTGTGAAAAGTGAATTCGCCAAAGTTATCAAAATAGCAAGCAACACGCTGTGGCAACTTCAACGTGCCACATAGACTGAATTCTCGAATTATGCAATAAGAAATTCTAAAATTTTGGCTAATGCTGATAAAACTATACTATCTGACAACCATATTGTTTTTGGTTCGATGCCCAATAGAACTTCTTTGAGCTCTTGTCTACATAGTATTGAAAAGCTATTTCTTAAGAATAAACAAAAGACATGTGTTGTCGTAGTTACTTTGAACCTCTCTTGAAACAGAGAAGATGCATCAGTCTCGCATGTTTCTGAAAGTTTGACATATAGCACAAGGTTTAACCACTCACCATCTTCGACACTATTGAACATAGCAGTAGGATAAGTTGGAAGTTGTCATTGGATACGGGATTACACATATATAGTCCAGAGGTGGTCTTGCACAGCAAAGGTTTTAAAAACAAAAAAAAATAAAAAAAAGGCAAAAAAAATAAAAAATGAAAGATTTTAAATATCGATAAAAATTACACCCACAATGCAACAAACCAATCAGTTTTTTTACGAAACATCAGTACATGAAACATGAATGCAACAAACTAATTAGCTTTTTTATGAACCAATCAGTTTTTTTACGAAACATCACATTCATGTTTGATTCCTATTACATGTTACCCACTGCGCTTCAACTAACTGAAACATCTAAAGTGGAGGTGGCAAGATGTGTGTGTCTTGCGAGTTGGATAACGGGTCATTATTGGTTCAAGTTGGAACGGCCAAATTGGTCATTTTGAGTATGGGTTGAATGGACCACGATAGCACACTTTTACGTTTTTGCCCATATTTAAAATACTTAATGAGTAATCAATGGAGTATTATGGTTTTTAAAAACAAAACTAATGCAATAATGATCCATTAAATAGAATTCGAGCAACTTTTAATAAATTTGCCTGTTTCAGCCAAAGTTTCTAATTTGAATTATTTGTTTGGTCAATGCTTCTCATGCACATAACCGTACTACTTTAGAATATATACATGTAACAAATAACCTGACATTTTAGGCTTTAAGCTATGGTGGCCACATTAGTAAAAATGAATTGAAAGCTTGCCCTTTATTCTTTGTGGAAAAGGCCCCTCCAACATGATTGCTTTTCAGCTTCATAATAACCCGCCATCTGAATTTTCAATAATATTTATTATAATAAGCAAGTCTCATAATTGGAAGAGTTGTTATTGGTTGATTTGAGGTAAACGTGTTCCTGAACCTTCAAGTAGATGGATACTTGCCTTTAATGTAACCCTTCTGGACATTCATTTGGGCACTGATCAAATATGTAGTGAAGCGAATTAAAAATTTTCGTATAAAATTTGTAAACATTAGAATCTAAGAATGATAAATAGGACATTCTAAAAGTGAGTTTCTCTAGTCCCAGTAACTTTTTAAGTTTAGAATAAAACACATGAATCTATACAAATAAGAAAAACTTCAAAAAAATCCAATAAAAATAGTAAAAGATAAAAGAAGCCACATTTGGAGGTTATAAAGCATACCATTGGATAAACAGATACTAAGATGAACATGAGATTGGAGATATTTGCTTCGTTTTCTCAATGATTCTAAAACTAAAAGTTAAAATTATAGATTAAATTATGTTTTAAGAAGGTTATTTACCCTTATAGAATCTGAAGGTTCTAAGCCGGATAAATAAGCTTTTCTTGTGGCAGCTAAACTTTCTACTTAATCTGCAGATTTATGAGCCGTGACCTAATCAACAAACTTATGTCAAGGAAACCCAGATGTCGAGTATGATTAAATTCTTAATGAGAAACAGAAATTATGAAGTACCAATTCTCCCTTCGAGTTAATAATGTGCATGCGTTAATCAACTGGAATAAAACCAGGTTGTGTTTCTACACTGACATATAATAAGGGAACCAATTAGCATTCTCTAATGACTGATTTTAGTCATTATAGCCTTAGATATAGCAATGTATTAATAGGTTTACTTACATTTTCCAAACCTAGCCCTTGTGTAAATGGAGCCTTTCATGTTGCATTAAGAACAACATATACCTGTAGCAAATAGCAAAGCACAAAGCTAAGATGCAATAAAATAGGTAGTAGCAGGTAAGATATAATTTTATATAAAAAGTGACAAAATAACTTTGAGTTGAGCATGGTAATATACACCTCTAATGTATCTTTTGGTTCTTTTATATTGGCATCAATAAGCTCATTCCTTATAGGGTTACCGTCCTTTGCTGGAGTGATATGTAAATAATAAAGGAGATCTGAACATAACTTGAATGTTGATGCAAACATATTGCAAATATGGTTATTTCTCTCCAAAAAAGAGATGTTAACATAACTTGAAAATGGGTATAAGGAAAAAATAGCCTTTTCTCTAAAAAATCAAAAAAATCATAAGATTGTTTAGTAAGCTAAGCCAAACACCCCCTGTAAATGCATAGTCATTTGATTTTCAAATATCCAAAGAAAGTGACCCAAAACTTTCTAAGAGGTGTGGCAGCCAGTTATTTAGAACCCAGCTATATTAGTGTAAATGTAAAAGAAAAAAAACAATAAAATCAACATACTGCCATAGAAATAATATTAGTGAATTCAGTATTTTACTTGATTTTCGAAGTCTTGAGCAAAACTTTAAAAAACAATAAATCTTACCAAGGGTTGGAAACTTAGAGGAAACTGATGTCGTTGAAGATTGATCCTCAAACCGTATCATTCACATATGTGTAAGCTTGCTTTGAGTGTGTACAAAGATGCAAGCCTGTTTTAAAAACACACAAAAAGAGCTTGGTATTCATTCTAAAAATAAAAGTGATGTAGTGAAGGCATTGGCTCACGCGTTATATAACCATTTCTTCACACGATCCCCAATATCCCCACGTTAATAGCTTCAGAGGCTACTTATACCATGGGAAAGGGGACAAAATATTGATCCTGTATTTGCGTAACCACTTAGCTATGTTTCACGTCTCCGGTCTCCTACATATTTCTATATAGAGAAATAGAGACATATATGTCTTATTCACACTCTAAATTATTAATGGTGCGAAAAATCTGTTGCCTTTTAAAAATAACCGTGTGTACATTTGCAAAAATAATAAGAGATTCAAAAGTCAAAATCATAACTAAAGTTTTGCCAATTGCTTTTCTTGTTAGAAGTGTCTTTCAACATCAAATATTCAAATCGATGAACACAGTTACCAAAACTTCATATAAACATGTGTTCCTAAGTTTTGACTTCTATTATAGTTGAGCTTGTAATTAATATAAAAAGGTATTTCAAATTTACCTTTATATCCCTTTGATTAATTAATTAAGATTTATTAGAGGTGTTCAAGAAGCATTATCTAAACGCTCCTAAACTGATTACACTGCTAATATTTCGAAAACATATGAGGTTGTAACAGTGACATAACAACCTATTATAGGCATTAAACGTTAGAGTTGTGTTGTCCAAGGGGGCACACAACAATGGCAATTGAGCTTGAATAAAATTTATTAAATTATGTTGTAACAATATACGGATAATGTGACAAAAACTACCATCAAATTGATATTTATTTTGTAACATTTGAAATTTAAGAGCATGACATTCATTAGATGCTAACCTTCTTCAACAGTATAGAAAAACCATGAGGTGTGACATGGCAGCCGCCCCGCCAAGTAGATCATTAATTGCTGCTCAATTAAACAAATTAGTAAACTCGTACACCATGAAAAAGTGTGTTAATTGTGAACTGTATTTTCAGTAGTTGACCTGTATTTGATTGATTTTTTACAGTTGAGAGTGGCACATACTAAAACTCTAATGGTTAACATACATGTTTATCTCAAAATCTTTGCCTATATACAAATTTATAGAAACCAAACAAAACCTGTAACTCATTCAAATAAAAATTGAAATTGGACTCATGATCACATACCTTCATAACCTATCACATTAGTTTTTGATGATACAAAACCTTTCCGGTCTTCCAGTTTTGTTTTACTTAGGCATTAGGATTAATTTTTGGTGGCCAGAGATGATGGGAATGTTAAAACAGTTAGTAATAATGGAGGATATTTTTCTGGTTGTGGCATGTTTTTTTAGGTCTCACGTATCAAATCAACTTTAGGGTTACGATTTTTTGATGTGGTACGTCAAGTGGTGTTTGTTTGTATGCATTATTTTGTGTATATAATTTTGAAAAAAAAAAACATACAAACCAAATTTCTGATCATTATATTTAAGGTTTTGAAGGATATAAATCAAAAATTAAGTTGATCTAGTGGTAAGAATACTTATTAGTGCTTCAATAGATCCTATGTTCGAACCCAACACATCCTTACTTTTTAATAAAATTAATCCGAAATATTATAAAAATTGCTTACATGGCAAGGATGTGATGACATGGCTGATAATGAATTACATGGTAATGACTGGGCAATGAGGTGGCATTATACGTGTAACGCCTCCTGTTATATATATATATATATATATATAATATAAAGATATATATATTATATATATATAATATATATATATATATATATATATATATAATAATATATATTATATATATATATATATATATATATATATATAGTATATATAATATATATATATTATATTATAATATATATATATAATATATTGTGTGTGTGCTTTGCTCCTAACTTGTTTTTGTACACATCAACATAGCTTTGATTCCACTGTGCCCTCAATTAAGGGGGAGCACTTAGCTAGGGGGAGCTTGTATACCGTCAATAATGACGATGCTTTCAAGGATGCTAGTAATCTACTCTCCCTCCCAACACATCGAACCCTTTTTATTCTACATAAAAGGGGGAAAGAATAAACGGAAAAACTCATTAAAAATTTATCAACGCATAATTTTACCTAAAATGAGTTTATATTTTGTAATCATCAAAAAGGGGGAGATTTTTAATACAAATAATGTCAAAAACGTTATTCGCATTATTCGATCTTCTTGTATTTTGATAATCACAAAATATAAAGACATGTTACGTAAAGTTACGGTTAATAAGTTTTTAACCGAGGAAACTCGTTACTTTCACGAAGCTTCCACAACGTCACTTCAGGTATGAACAAACTTTATACCGTCATTAGTTTGGTAATCAAAGAAGTTTTATTTTCTTATAAACTTACATTTTTAAGTTTGACAAAACATTTTCACAAAAGTATTTTTGTGTTTTTAAAGAAATGTTTTATTAAGAAAATATATTTGAATTCAAATGTGTGACAGTTATTTTTCCCCCCAATCAGCTAAAACTGCACCAGATAAGTTTTCACCACGTCAGGACAAATTTTGTCTGGACGGTCCCTTAAAGGGAACGGCGGTCCCTT
Source organism: Artemisia annua (assembly GCA_014162995.1). Classification (NCBI taxonomy): domain Eukaryota; kingdom Viridiplantae; phylum Streptophyta; class Magnoliopsida; order Asterales; family Asteraceae; genus Artemisia; species Artemisia annua. The sequence goes on along the minus strand of LBNU01032301.1, from coordinate 19,383 downwards.
AGTGATAAAGGACCGGCGCCTATTTAAGGGACCGCCGGACCAGTCCTGTCGTCTATAAATACTGAACTGTTACACTTCAGAAAATAAGGTTTTTCACACACAAAACTTTCTGATTCTAATTTTCTCTCGAGTCTTTGATCACTATAACATGTCGGTATATGTTTATAAGTGATTTCCTCTTCCGTCAAGTGCAAGAGAAAAACTCTCGACATCAATGAAGTCTCGAGATGTTATAGGTGTCCACACACAAACATAACAAGTGTTATGGTGAAAGGTTCTGTAAATATTGTCATTGTGATCCGACTTGTGTGTGAGTCGAGGAGGGGATATTTGTGTGAACTTGGATGTTTATGTAGATCCAAGAAGTGTTGTAACTAGATTAGTTCATGTATTGGTGTGAGGAGAATGATGTCCTAGTGTGTAGGATAGGATTGTGTCGAAATATTATGTAAAGACTTAGATTGGGTGAAGATCCAAGTGAGTCATGTATGTAGGTTCGGGTGAAGAACCAAGTATGTCTAGTGTGTGAAGGCTTGGTTCGGGTGAAGAACCAAGTGTGTCTGAGTGTGAAGGCTTGGTTCGGGTGAAGAACCAAGTGTGTCGATTATGTGAAGACTTGGATCGGGTGAAGATTCAAGATGGACAAGAGTGCTTGTTCGTGTGGTCACGTGGGCCTTGGTGAAGATTGGTTCTAGCTACGATTAGAACTCGACATTATGCTTAGTGTCGTTAAGCCTTGTGTAAGCATGTGTACGGATTTCTCCGCCTAAAGGAGTGTGTTGATATAGTGATTGATAACTCTCGAGTGTGGTACTCAGGGAGTGGAGTAGGATGAAGAGTGAGCTTCGTGCCGAACCACTATAAATCGCCGCGTCTCTTTGGTTGTGTTCTTTCCCTACTCTTTACATTAGTTGTTTATATATGCATGTTATTAGTTAAGTTGATATCACATAACAAGTAGAATTCGATAAGTTTGCAAAAGAATAAAAACCGGACCTAAAAACGGTGAAATGTTTTAACAACTAAAAAGAAACGGTGAAACTATTCAACCCCCCCCCCCTTCTAGTTTCTACAGAATTCACATAAACGTGTAATTGGCCAATATAAATTTTTAGGTTTATGCACATAAATAAATGGTCCTACGGTCAACTGGGAGAATGTTTGAATAATCATTTTAGTATGAACTTTGACCATTTAGACCTTTTAATTATGCTCTAATGACATATTATACCCTAACTAACAATTGACAATTATTTGATGGAAATAACAGTCATAACAATAAAAATCACCAGGGATTGTGATTTTCTTGTATCTTGTCACATAACAGAATTCTCTCAATAAACAACATAACTTGTGAGAAAATCCCTTTATTGGATTGGTGACATCACTACCGGAATCGGCTAACCCTAACGCTATAGCTTCATCATCTAATAGTAATCATCAGTTGGTTCTATCATCAAGTAAGTTTACTTTGATGTTATTGTATGACATGATTACATGAGATTGATCTTATATCTATACCACTATATAATGCATTTGGGACTATTTTATAATTAGAAAGGCTTAAAATTCAGACTTTTACTTGCTTATTATGGAAAGATTTCAAAATTAATTGGTTAGGAAGTAGGTTAGGAAGCAAGTTGGTTAGAAAGTTTGTTAGGAAGCATGTTGGTTGTTCAAACTAAAATTATTTAGCTTAACCATCTCTACCATCTCTACTTATATAAAGTATAAAGACAACTAAATGTGTAACCAAATAACCGAATAACGCAAAATATAGTCATAGGTACCCGCCGCCGCATTGCACGGGTACCGTTCTAGTATATGTTTATGTACCAAAGAGAGTGGTTACTTGTCCATTTATGTGCTTATTTCCGAATGGGGATTCTGTGAAAAAAACCATAAGTTAGATTACGGCGAGATGACGTCGTCGGCTCCAATTACCTGTATATATTTTTGTAATTTTTCAATATTCATGTGCAAACTTTGAGACACAAACCTTAGCTGATTTTTATGGGTTTTTCAATCATTTCTCCATTGTACCTCAAGTATAACACCGATATAAGTTTATTCATTAATCATTTAATCATGTTTATCATTGTTTGCTTGATTGTATCTTTTATTTGTTCTTTGTATGTTGTGCTAGGCTAGATCCTTTAGTGTTTTATCTAGGATTGCATGAAACTTATTGTTAATTAGTTGTGTTTATTGATTTCTTGTTGGTGATTATGCGTATCTATTGCTTGCGAATTAATTAGATATTCCGTAGTGATAATTTTGTGACAACTGTTAATTGTTGGACTAAGAACCATATAAACTTTACTATATGCTTAGGTTATTGGCCTTGCTGAGTTGCCTAGGGTTATTTGATTAAGTTTATGTGCAACACATAGTCACTGTAGAGCGGTGTTGGATTGCAAGATGTTAACAGGCTGGATAATTAATACTTAATAATTAGTTATAGGAGTTGGATGAAAACATTAGCCTAGTTGTACACTATACTAATTTAGACATATCCTTCATAACCACCAATTAAGGTGTTACAGATTTAATAGGCATAGCAAGTTAGTAGTGCACCCTAAATAAATACGTTTCTCACATATATAAGTTTACACGAAAATTTACATTTCTTGCATTTAATTTCATTGTCTTTAGGGTAATATCATGCTAAAAACCATTAAAAAGAACCTCAAACCCCATTAAATACTTAATTTTAATGTGAAATTTTATAATTTATATGTGATTTTGTAATGTGTAAATTTCGAAACCTCAAAAAAAAGTTCGTCGGAAGTATATAAAAGTGCCCTTCTATAAAAAGATGATTTAATTTCATCGTGATGGTATAATTAGTAACGATTAACCATTTATAAGATATTTATTTAAAAAAAAATGCAAGTGGGTATTTAATCTTGATGAAAAGTTAAATCGAGATTTAACCATTTGATTGTGATATGAACTTTTAGTTTACATCATGCACCATGACTTATGCTTGTAGCCCTGTTGCTTAACATCGGCGCCTCCAAGAATATCAGTTTAAATTGCATATAAATCGAACGACAGCTATATCACACGATGTTAGCATCAAAGAAATATTAAGAAGTGATGGTCATTCGAATCCTAAGAACTTTGTAATGTGTCGTAAACGTATGATAGATTAGTCAATTGGACTTGTTATAAGTTATATTGTATAAGCCTTTTATGTAACAAAAGTCCACCAAGTTCAAGTCCATTAGAAAGCCCATGAGGCCTTTCTCTCTAAGTATATAAGCCACCTAAAGCCTCATTTGTAAGGTGTGCTTGTGTGTGTAAGTGTGTGTTTTATGTGAAATTCTCTCTAGTTTGTCTTACTACTTTCTCTCTCTAAAACACATACATATATATCATCAAGTCACCATCTTTACTACATATTGTGCTTGTATTTGTGATAAAGTTGATAGATCCAAGGTCTTACAAGTTGTATCAGAGCCTAACAATGATTTAGGAGTGTTGAGAGTTTGTTTGTTTCGTGTTTTTTAAGCCTATATCACGTTATTTTTCAAAAAAATTAATACTTTTCTTGTTTTTTTGTGTTTTTAACACTCTTTTATTTACAAACTAGTGTTATAAACATTTCCCAACAAGAAAGTTTCAATCTTTTTGAAAGTTTCAAGCTTAAAAAATTCGAAATTGGTTTTTGTACTTATTATCTAGAACTTTAAAAAGTTTCATAAAAATCATCAAGTTTGCAACTTTCTTCAAGTTTTGGTGTTTTTAAGGCTAGAAGTACAAGAATCTTGGAATACAAACTTCATTTGGGTGTGCTTTTTGCGAATTCAAAAACTACCAAAAATTGTATCAGTTTTCGAGATCCTTAAACCCCATTTTATCGAGACTTTCTCCTGGGCATATTATCAGATTTGGTGGATTACTCGGTGTTTCCCTTGCTTGTATAAGTGAGAAAACACTTCGACTCGTGGTATACTCTCTAAATTGTATAATTTAGAAAGTTTGGTGAAAGTTTCGAGAAATTTGAAAAGTTTCGAGAAAAATTTTCGAGAAAAAGTTTCGAGAAAAAAATTTTCGAGAAAAAGTTTCGAGAAATTTGAAAAATTTCGAGAAAAAGTTTCGAGAAAAAGTTTCGAGAAAAAGTTTCGAGAAAAATTTTCGAGAAAAATTTTTGAGAAAAACTTTCGAGAACTTGGGAAAATTATCTAGAAGTTTGAAATTTTTCGAAAAGTGGAACTTTGTTGACTGAAAGTTGACTTTTGACGACTAAACTTCAAACGGCCATAACTTTTGAACCGTAACTCCGTTTTCAGCGAAATACTTGTCAAAACGACCGGAACAGGCCGAATATTGTGAGATTTCACCACGAAGTCGTGAAACGAATTTTTCGAGGCCCAAATCACCTCCAGAGTGAAGTTATTGAAGTTTTAAGTTTTCAAACCCGATTTTCACCACAACAACTTACCTAACCCAACACCAAACTCAACTCCTATTTCGTTGAACCGATCCAAGATCAACTTTATCAATCATCACTTAATCAATGGCAACTCAGCAAGATATTCATGCAGCCGGTGCTGAAAACCGACCTCCCATGCTGTCAAAGGGTGGTTACTCACAATGGGCTAGTCGTATGATGCGCTATCTTAAGAGCAAACCAAATGGAAAACTCCTTGTTAAATCCATTTTGGAAGGACCTTTCAAACCAAGAGAAATACTAGACCCTGGTGATCCAAATGGAACCCCCCCAGTACAACCATACTACCGACTACAGACTGAGACTGACTACACTGAAGAGGATAAACAACAGATTATAGCTGATGATCAAGCCTTTCATCTTGTTGTTCTTGGTTTACCTGAAACGACTTATGCTACGGTTGACAGTGAAGAAAGTGCTCAAGCTGTTTGGGAAAGAGTTAAACGGTTAATGTATGGGACTGACATTGGGAAACAGGAGATGGAAACACAACTGCTTAAGGAACTACGCAAGTTCACTTCAATTCCTGGTGAATCAATAGAGTCGTATTACCACAGGTTCTGTAAGGTCATGAATGATTTGTCAAGGCATAACCTAACTCAGACAAACATTGCAAACAACACAATCTTTCTGAATGAGCTACAACCAGAATGGGGAAGATACGTCACTATCGTTTATCAGACGAAGAATTTGCATGAAGTTACCTATGATCAGTTGTATGACTTCTTGAAGCAGAATCAGGCTGAGGCAAATGAAGTAAGAGCCGAGTTACTAGCTAAGAAACATGATCCTCTCGCACTCATTGCTAATACACCAACACCTCTACCAGTGAACACACAACAACAACCATCATCATCTTCCACTCACAACTACGTGCAACAACAATACATTCCACAACAACAAACTGCTGTAATCCCACAACAACAATTCTACCCACAACAACAACAAGTTATTCCACAACAACAATATCCACAGTTCCAAGAACCAGAATTCACTGACAATGATGAGTCCATTGCTGCTATGACTCAAGCATTTGCTCTTCTGACAAAGGCACTCCAAGGACGCTATTCCACACCAACAAACAACAACCAAAGGATTTCATCGAACACTCGCAACAGGCAGATTGCTCAGCCGAGTTTCAATATGGGCAACGGAGGCCAAATGGTTGGAGTTATGGGGAATCAGCAAGGATATGCTACTGGATTTCACATGGGTAATCAGAATATGCAGAATCAGATGGGTCAGTATGCAAGGAATCAGATGGGTCAGTATGCAGGGAATCAGATGGGTCAGTTTGGTGGAAATCAGAGGGGTCAGAATGTTGGTAATCAGGCAATGGGTAATCAGGTTGGAAATGTTGCAGCACCAGTTGGTGGGAATTATGGTAATGTGAATCAGGGAAATTTGGTTAAGTATTTCAACTGTCAAGGTGTCGGTCATATGGTAAGGAACTGTCCTACTAAGCCGAAAAAGAAAGATACAGCGTATCTGCAGAAAGCATTGATGTTGGCACAAAAGGAAGAGGCAGGATTCCAATTGACTGCTGAGGAGAATGATTACATGGCTCTTATGGATGATATGGAAGATAGAGAGGATATCGACGCGAACTGCATCTTCATGGCAAATCTTCAGGAGGCTACGTATGATACAGATTCTGAGACACCTCCCGTTTATGACACCGATGCAGTATCTGAGGTACCCTTAAAAAAAACTTGCAACAATAATGATATATTTGATATGTCCCCTCATGAGGAACAGCATTCTGAGACTCAAGCAATTACTTATGATACATACCTGGATACGCCAAGTTGTAGCAATATTACTTCGGCAACTCCCGATATGAATCATAATGATGGCTGCGTTTCACAGCATGCTGAGAATGATGAGGAAACACGTGCTTTATTTGAATCATTATTGAATAATTGTAGTATTGAAATTGAGAATGTGAAAAAGGTCAATCGCGAAGTTAAGGCCGCGAATGAGAAATTGACCACTGAGCTTGAGAGATACAAGGAAAAAGAAAAAAGTTTTCAAATTGATAAAAAACGCGAGTCTGAATTTGAAATTGGTTATAAGAAGATACTTGTTAAAGATAGGGAACTGCAATGCAAATTTGACACTCTTGAAGTCACTTCAATGAAAACCATTAAGTCTTTAAAACAAGAGATTTCTAATTTAACTAACCAACTTTCAAAACAAAAAACAGCTTATACCAATATTGAAAAAGAACGGGATGAGTTGAAAAAGGACTTTGCAAAGAAAGAAGATAAACTTTTGGAAGAAATCATAGAGTCAGAACATAAGATTGCAAAACTTGAAAATTTGTTGGTTAAAACGGGTCATTCAGCTCAAACCATTCATATTATTACGAATCAGACTGATCCGATTTACCACACAAAAAACAAAATGGCTCTAGGTAACAAAACTCCTTGTAATCTCAAAAAGGCTCAGAGAGAACAGAATGTTTTATACAATGGTAATGTGATATATGAGAAACATGATCCTCCTATTGTTCGTGATTATGTGGAAACGGTGGAACTGGTCGATGAGAGCATAAATAAAATGAAACAAAAGAACCCAGATTTAAAACAAATTGATTACAACAAACTGAACAAACTTTCTGGAATCACTTTTGTTCCACAAAAACAAGCTTATGAGATTTCCAAAAACCTTTCCAAAAGCCAAGGAATTTCAAAACATGTTTCTAAACCTGTAGTTGTTTCCAAATCTCTTTCAAACATGGAACAGATGTCTTCAAACAACACTTTTAACACGAGTGCTGCAAGAGGATATCTTGATGATCTCAAAACCAGAGTTGGACAACTTCAAAAGACTTAAGAATCTAAAACGCAACTAACTGAGATTAACTGGAATTCCACAATTCATTTACAAGTAAAAAAGATTCTTGAAAATGACATTGCTCCACAACTCAACGCTATTAATGCTAGAGTAATTCATTTTGAACAAGCGTTTTTGAAAGAAACAGCTGACTTTGTTAAGGACCACAAATCCCTGATAAAGAAGGCAAATGAATCTTTTGAGAAGATAAATGTTTTGGAAACGTTAAATGACTCTCTCTTCGACGCAGTTTTGTCTACTGATATTATGTTTATTGTGTTGCAAACATATTCTGTCGAGGATGATGAAAGACTTCGAGCTGAGACCTCCGCAATTGTTTCAAAATATGAAAATGCTCTTATTAAACTTGAAAAAGAAAACGTGTCATATTTTAAACAACTTGATCGAAAAAAGGAAGAATGCAAGTATGACAAATTGTCGCATGAGCGTGCCTTCAAGAACATGAAAGAGCAAAATGATCTTTTGAGGGCTCAGTTAGAAAGTCAAAAAGGAAAGGGAATGGATACTAAGTTTGCAAAACCATCGACTTCGGACAAAGAAAATAATTCTAAACCGGTTGTTAAACCAAAAATGTCAATTTCTCAATTTGTTCCAAAAGTCGATGTGAAAAAGGATTTGACAAAACCAGTCACTCCATCACCCTTGTCCATGAATAATAAAAAAGAAAAGTGTGTTGAAAAGGAAAAGTGGTTGTCGAAACACCAAAATTGATAGCCCCTGGTCTTTTTAGGATTAGTCCCACTATTGCGTCTCCTTCTAGGACAGATGATAAGTGTGTTAAGGATAATTCTAAAGAATCTAGGGATGCTAAAAATGACAACAACATAAATCCTAATGCGTGTGCCTTACCTTCTATAGGATTAGCAAGCACCTCTAGGAACAGCAGACTAAAGCCTAAGAGCAATACAATGAACAATAGAGTCTCGTCTGTCTCTAAGAGTAGTAGCATGAATAAAGTGGAAGAAGTAGAAGAACACCCTTGGAATTTATCGCTGTGTAATAAGAGACATATTTCATCTGAATGTAATGTCAAACGTATTGTTTCTAATGCATGTAATGACTCTGTTTGTTTAATATGCAAGAAATGTTTAATTAAGGATGTTCATGATGATTGTGTTTCTAAGAATGTGAATGTGTTGCCTAAACAGAAAGATGTTCCAAAAAGACCTAGTGCTAAATCTAGATATGTGGATAAACTAATTAAAATAATTAGGAACACCACTAATA
>LBNU01032301.1:0-10703 GCA_014162995.1 Artemisia annua | reverse complement strand
TAATAAGAGACATATTTCATCTGAATGTAATGTCAAACGTATTGTTTCTAATGCATGTAATGACTCTGTTTGTTTAATATGCAAGAAATGTTTAATTAAGGATGTTCATGATGATTGTGTTTCTAAGAATGTGAATGTGTTGCCTAAACAGAAAGATGTTCCAAAAAGACCTAGTGCTAAATCTAGATATGTGGATAAACTAATTAAAATAATTAGGAACACCACTAATAGTAGCACGCCTAGGAACTATCTTAAATATTGTGTTTGGATACCAACGGGTAGAGAATTCATACTTCAGGATGGAAAACTAGAACTAGTTCAAGCTAAACAAGTAGCAACCGTCTATGAATGTGATTTGGATTGTACCTCTAACCCCATGGAACCTAATTCAGACCGGTTTCCAAATACAAACTCTTCTGTTATTGGCAGGTTATCGAAATATGTCTTTGGATCGTCGACTCGGGTTGCTCCAAGCACATGACCGGGAATTTAAAGCTGCTGATCAACTTTGTTTGGAAATTTATTGGTACTGTACGATTTGGTAATGATCATGTAGCAGCTATTCAAGGTTATGGAGATCTTCAGTTTGGGAATTTCTTAATCACTCGAGTTTACTACGTCGAAGGGTTGGGACACAATTTGTTTTCAGTCGGGCAGTTTTGTGATGCAGATTTAGATGTCGCATTCCGGAGAAATAAGGTTTTTGTTAGAGATTTGGTTGGAGATGATCTCTTAACTGGAAATCGTGGCACTAACCTTTATGCTATCAACATCAATACAATGGCCTCTACATCACCAATTTGTCTTATGACAAGAGCATCTGAAACAAAGTCTTGGTTGTGGCATCGACGTTTATCTCATCTCAATTTCGACACCATCAACAAATTAGCCAAAAACAACATCGTCAACGGTCTTCCTAAGCTCAAATACACCAAGGATCACTTATGTCCATCATGCGAACAAGGAAAAAGCAAACGAGCATCATATAAACCTAAAACCGTACCAAGTTCGGAAGCAAGGTTACATCTGTTACATATGGACTTATGTGGCCCAATGAGAGTTGAAAGCATCAATGGAAAGAAGTATATTCTTGTTATTGTCGATGATTATTCAAGATATAGTTGGGTGAAATTTTTGAGATCAAAAGACGAAGCACCTGACAACATCATCACCTTTCTGAAGCGTATTCAAGTTCTACTTCAAGCTCCAGTAAGGATTGTAAGAATAGACAATGGCACAGAATTCACAAATCAGGAGTTAAGAACGTACTTTGAAGATGTTGGAATCACACATCAGACATCAGTTGTTAGAACTCCACAGCAGAATGGGGTAGTTGAAAGAAGAAATAGAACTCTTGTGGAAGCTGCTCGCACGATGCTAATTTATTCTAGTGCACCACTATTCTTATGGGCTGATGCTGTAGCCACTGCTTGTTTCACTCAAAACCGATCCCTAATCCATCCAAGATTCAATAAAACACCATATGAGCTTGTGAACAATCGGAAACCGGATATCTCTTACCTTCACGTGTTTGGCGCTTTGTGCTATCCGACGAACGACAGAGAAGATCTAGGAAAGTTGAAAGCTAAGGGTGATATTGGAATCTTCATTGGATATTCAGAAAACTTGAGGGCACTCAGGGTGTATAATAGGAGAACAAAAAGGATAATGGAGACGATGAATGTGAAGTTTGACGAGATTTCACAAATGGCTTCTGAGAGACTCGCTCTAGAACCCACGCTTAACCCAATGGCTTCTAATCAAACCAGATTAGGACCCGCACCTACAAATAAGACTTCTGGACACATCAGTTCAGGACTCGTACCTAATGGAGCTCAGTCAACAACACCGGATAAACCTTCAGATCAAGAACTGGAAAACTTCTTCGAGTTAATGTTTGATGAATACTATGGTGGAACTTCGACAAATGCATCTCAACATCATTCCGCTGCACCCGCTCAAAATCATCAACCACCACCAACAACAACACAAGATGCATCAACAACAATCGAAGCTGAAGCACCAACTCCCCCAACATCATCAACATCTACTCCAACAACTCCGGTTATTGAAATTGTTCTACCAAGAGTTGATGAGCAAAACCAAAACACACATTTTCAAGAAGAACAACCACAAAACCAAAACAATGCTGCGTTAGAAGAAAAAGAAGTATTTGAAAATCCGTTTGCAACAGACTCTGTTGAATCTTCTTCAAGGTTACAAGAACCATCTAACACGCATATGTTACACCCAAGGTACCCTTCTGCACTCAAATGGACAAAAGATCATCCAATCGACCATGTTATTGGTGAACCTTCAAGGCCAGTTCAGACGAGGAGACAACTTGCCACAGATCTCGAATTGTGTATCTACATTTGTGCATTAAGTCTTAAAGAACCTAAGAACATTCGGGAAGCAATGGCAGAATATCCATGGATCAAAGCGATGCAGGATGAAATTCTTCAATACCAGTTACATGATAGTTGGGAACTTGTCCCACGACCACTTGAGAAACGTATTTGTGGAAAACTAGAAGGGGGGGTTGAATAGTTTACCTCTTTTATCGTTAATTATCTTATTAAAATCTTATTGAAACTTTCGTGTAAACAAGATTTAGATTTGACGTTATATCAAGACAATATGAATGTAAGTATGCAAGAGATAAAGGAAGGAACAATCAAACCACAACACGATAGTTTATCGTGGTTCGGCTACAAGGACCTCACTTGTCCTTGCCCTACGTCCACGCCCCGAGTATCCAACTCGAGAGTTTCAAGCACTATCAACAAGCTCCTTTATCCGGCGGAGAAAACCTTACTGTAATATTGCAATTTACACAAGGTTTTTTTTTTCGTACAATTGTTAAGACATTAAACTTGTTTTACTTAAAATAGTAATTGCACATATGTTTCTAGTATACATTCTTTCATTTTCGAAATTTATAACTAAAAAATATAAACACAAGCATGTAACCTCTAATTTATAAACAACCAAAAAGATAAATATGCTTAGCTATGTGATGATTCTCAGCTATCATTCTACTAGTACAAAAATTTCAATATCTTTATAATATTGTTTGATTTGTAACTACTACGGCTTGTGCACATATAACAGTGTACAACCCGCACTTTGTAATGAAAAGACCCTGTGGTACGCATCAGTGCTACAATCCTAATATAAAGAGCGAAAGCTTCTTACTTTTGAGTAGAATTAATCAAACCTTTCAATATTTTCTCAATCCTGCTCAAAAGACAAGTATTATACCTCAATAAGTAATCACTTGTTGAGGGGGAGTACTTGACTCAAAAACATCGTTCTTAAATCTTCAAATCTTGTTGATTTCTCCCCATAAGACTCAAAAAGGCATATTTTAATCAAAACCGTTTAACAAAAACAACATTTGATATGCTATTTTTGAGGGGGAGAAGAAGAAAGTGATTAAAATATGATGTCAAAAGTCTTATCTTGTGCAAGCTCGACTCAGAATTGACCCACGAATTGACGAAACAACAAATGTTAGTATTCGAAAGGATTTATCCGAGTAGAAAGTACCGTTTCGAGAAACTCTTTCTAGACTTTTACTTTGACAGGTCTAACTTCCTTTTAGGAATGTTAAAAACATCAAGTTAGCTATTAGGGCTAGTTATCACCTAAAAACTGATAATGTATCCCTTTAACTAAACAACGTAAACGTGTCCCTCGGGTACATGTCTATTAAGAATGGATCAATTCAAAAGTGCCAACTCTTCCCGCATATGCAAATTTCTGAAAACAATCATGAGCATATGTGGAGGGGGAGTATTTCATAAGAAATCCAAAACCTCAAAGTGTTAACAAAAAGCTTTACACTCTTACACACTTTGAGAGATTTTCAATAATTTGGTTCAAAGGCATCAGTAGGATAGTTATGGAGTTACAAGGTGACTAAGTATAGGAAAAACCATCCTATGATCTGCCTAAACCGGAGGGATCTACCCAAGGACATCACCAATAGTTAGAAATTAGAAGTCCTTAGGTATGATATGAAGAAAAAAAAGGAGAAAAGAATGAAAGGAGAAAGAAGGGGTTGAAGAATTAAAAAGAAACGTATGAAAAGGGTAAAACGAAATAGCCCTCCATTTTATCAACCTTAGGTCAGACACCGGGTTCGATTCATATGCTACTGGTCGTTGCTAAGGCGACACCGGTATTGAAGATAAAAGACGTCATGGACCCAGTGACGCAATGCACCTAAACCTTCTTAGCCACTCAGGCATCTCTCAAAAGATGTTTGTTTTATTCTCACGGGGAACCAGTGTAATCTATCGATCGTCTCTTAGAGATGGTTGATATTGAAACAGGAGGCCCTCTCCTCCATGCCTCCGCATAGGAAACCAAATGTGCACTTATCGAGTCTAGAGCCACGAGATAACATAAAAGATCTCTTAGGATCACACAATACTTCCACACTAAGTGTCTTGCATCATTAGACACTAAGTGTAAATTATTGAGTCCTTCGCAGATCTTAGCAATCTGCCTTGAACGTTCATGAGGGATTTACTTATGTATTTCTCAAATGATTGAACGGAAATCCTGCCAGGGTCAACATCAAACAGCCCTGAAAGCAGGTCACTTCGGTGATTCCTTGTGGATTACGCTTAGTGTGTTCGATGGTTTCAAACGGTCTACAGTCGTGGGGTGATCTCCAGCGACTCATCTAATCGTGGGTGTACTTATGTATGTCTGTGTAAGCCCTCTAGGGGGTATCCGATTAGGAACGGCCTTGGTAAAGGATTAGAAGGAGTCTTCACACTATGCTGTCGACAAATTCTAATTCCGAACCTATAAGTACTGGATGTATTATTGCTGACTGTTTCAATGCAGGTACAACTACCATCCTTAACACCAGCTTCCACATGCTCATACTTATATCTCAACTACTATAAAAGCTCTCATGAAAGATCGAAGCAACACAACTGTTAAAGATAGATTCCATGCCAAAAGAATCTACAAAGTGATAAAGACAAACGATCTTAGGAATAACACCGTCTAAAGAAGGATTCTACATCAACACAAAGAATCTTCACATACGTAAAGAGAGCTTCACACAAATGAAAGTTTCAAACATCAAAGGTGTATGAGCATGTCGGAATGATGCAGATCCACTGGAGTCTAAGAGAGTGACGAATGGCAGATTACCACATCAGATTGATCACTATCACAACATCAAAGATAAAGAACAAAGAACGATGAATCATTTCTACTAATCATTTTTTGAAGACGTCTAAAGCTATGAAAGCCACAACTAAAGTCCAAAGACAAAGACGTCAAGCAACCTCAAATGATCGTGACGAATTTCACTCCTTCATAACCGATCCTTAGGGGGAGATTGTTAGGACCTAAGTTTATCAACGTTTAGTCAAGTCTCGGTTATTTCATTATTTGTAATAGGTTGCAAAATTACTTAACTCAAATGTAAACGTGTGAAGTCCATTCACACGTCCAATGGGCTTCAAGCCCAAACGATCTAGAAAAGGGAGGAGTAGGGAAGTGTTGCCCTAGCTCTTCACCTATAAATAGGATGCTTATGTATTCTATTTTCTTGTTGGTTATTTCAATAACATAAGGAAACTCTTGCACTTTTATTCTTCTTATTTGACTAATCAACCAAACTCTATCTCATCTTATTTCTACCAAATCTATACTTGTGTTTACAAAATGGTGACCTAACAATATATGATAAACATGATCCTCTCATTGTTCGGGATTCTGAGGAAACGATAGAACTTGCTGAAGAGAGCATAACGAAAATGAAACAAAAGAATCCAGATTTGAAACCAATTGATTACAACAAATGGAACAAACTTAATGGAATCACTTTTGTCCCTCAAAAATAAACACCAAATGTTTCTAAAAAAGCAGTTGTTAAGAAAATGTTTTCAAAACCACAAGTTGTCTCTAAAACTCTTTCAAGGATGGAACAAATGTTGTCGAACAATCCTTTTAATACAAGTGAGGCTAGAGACATTCTTGATGACGTTAAAAAGATAACTGAAACACTTCAACAGATTGTTTTGTCTAAAACTACAATCAGTATTAACAACTCGCATTCTAGTTTTCATAAAGAACTGAAAAAGGTGTTTGAAACCGAAATTACTATTCCACTGCATAACATCAGTGCGAGAGATTCATTTTGAACAAGCTTTATTAAAAGAAACAGCCAATTTTGTCAAGGACCACAAATCCCTGGTAAAGGAAGCTAATGAATCTCGTGCAAACATAAATGTTTTGGAAAGGTTAAATGATTCTCTCTTTGAAGCAGTTCTGTCTACTGATATTATGTCTATTATCTTACAAACATATTCTGTTGAAGACGATGAAAGACTCCGAGCTGAGACCTCCGCAATTGTTTCAAAATATGAAAATGCTCTTATTAAACTTGAAAAAGAAAATGTGTCATATTTTACACAACTTGATCGGAAAAACGAGGAATGCAAGTATGACAAACTGTCGTATGAGCGTGCCTTCAAGAACATGAAAGACCAAAATGATCTTTTGAGGACTCAGCTAGAAATTTAAAAAGGAAACGGTGTGGATACTAAGTTTGCAAAACCATCAACTTCGGAGAAACCAAATGATTCAAAAACGGTTGTAAAACAAAAAATGTCAATTTCCCGGTTTGCTCCAAAAGTCGATGAGAAAAAGGATTTGACAAAACCAGTCACTCCACAACCCTTGCCCAAGAACAATGAAAAAGAAAAGATTGTTGAAAAAGAAAAAGCGGTTGTCGAAACACCAAAAGTTATAGCACCTTGTATTTTAAGGATTAGTCCCACTATTGCGTCTGCCTCCACATCTAGGACAAATGACAAGTGCATAAAGGATAATTCTAAAAAATCTAGGGATGCTAAAAATGACAACAATATAAATCCTAATGCCTGTACCTTACCTTCTACAGGATTAGCAAGCACCTCTAGGAGCAGCAGACTAAAGCCTAGGAGCAATACAAGGAACAATAGAGTCTCGCCTGTCTCTAAGAGTAGTAGCATGAATAAAGTTGAAGAAGTAGAAGAACACCCTAGGAATTTATCGCTTTGTAATAAGAGACATCTTTCATCTAAATGTAATGTCAAAAGTACTGTTTCTAATGCATGTAATGACTTTGTTTGTTTAATGCACAAGGAATGTCTATCTAATGATGTTTGTGATGAAAATGTGTCTACTAATGTGAATGTTTTGCCTGCTCAGAAGAACGCTTCGATAGGACATAGTGCAAAATCTAGATATTTTGGTCAACTAATTAAAAGAATTAGGGACACCACTAATAGTCGCATGCCTAGGAACTATCTTAAGTATTGTGTTTGGATTCCAATGGGTAGAGAATTCATTCTTAAGGATAGTAAATTAGAAGTAGTTCAAGCTAAACAAGTAGCAACCGTCTATGAATGTGATTTAGATTGTACCCCTAACCCCATGGAACCAAATTCTACACGGTTTCTAAATACAAATTCTTCTATTCTTGGTAGGTTATCGAAATATGTCTTTGGATCGTCGACTCGGGTTGCTCCAAGCACATGACCGGGAATTTAAAGCTGCTGATCAATTTTATTTGGAAATTTATGGGTACTGTATGCTTTGGTAATGATCATGTAGCAGCTATTCAAGGTTATGAAGAACTTCAGTTTGGGAATTACTTAATCACTCGAGTTTACTACGTCGAAGAGTTGGGACACAATTTGTTTTTAGTTGGGCAGTTTTGTGATGCAGATTTAGAGGTCGCCTTTCGAAGAAGTAAGGTTTTTGTTAGAAATTTGGTTGGAGATGATCTCTTGACTGGAAATCGAGGCACTAACCTTTATACTATCGACATCAATACAATGGCCTCTACATCACCAATTTGTCTAATGACAAGAGCATCTGACACAAAGTCTTGGTTATGGCATAGAAGATTATCCCATCTCAATTTCGACACCATCAACAAATTAGCCAAAGACAACATCGTCAACGGACTTCCTAAGTTCAAATACACCAAGGATCACTTATGTCCATCATGTGAACAAGGAAAAAGCAAACGAGCATCATATAAACCCAAAACCATACCTACTTCAGAAGCAAGGTTACATCTGTTGCACATGGACTTATGTGGCCCGATGAGAGTTGAAAGCATTAATGGAAAGAAGTATATTCTTGTTATTGTCGATGATTATTCAAGATATACTTGGGCAAAGTTTATGAGATCAAAGGACGAAGCACCTAGAAACATCATCACCTTTCTGAAGTGCATTAAAGTTCTACTTTAAGCTCCAGTAAGGATTGTAAGAACAGACAATGGCACAGAATTCACCAATCAGGAGTTAAGAACATATTTTGAAGATGTTGGAATCACACATCAGACATCAGTTGTTAGAACTCCACAGCAGAATGGGGTAGTTGAAAGAAGAAATAGAACTCTTGTGGAAGCTGCTCGCACGATGCTAATTTATTCTAGTGCACCACTATTCTTATGGGCTGATGCTATAGCCACTGCTTGTTTCACTCAAAACCGATCCCTAATCCATCCAAGATTCAATAAAACACCATATGAGCTTGTGAACAATCGGAAACCAGATATCTCTTACCTTTACGTGTTTGGAGCTTTGTGCTATCCGACGAACGACAAAGAAGATCTAGGAAAGTTGAAAGCTAAGGGTGATATTGGAATCTTCATTGGTTATTCAGAAAACTCGAGGGCATTCAGGGTGTATAATAGGAGAACAAAAAGGATAATGNCTCAAAACCGATCCCTAATCCATCCAAGATTCAATAAAACACCATATGAGCTTGTGAACAATCGGAAACCAGATATCTCTTACCTTTACGTGTTTGGAGCTTTGTGCTATCCGACGAACGACAAAGAAGATCTAGGAAAGTTGAAAGCTAAGGGTGATATTGGAATCTTCATTGGTTATTCAGAAAACTCGAGGGCATTCAGGGTGTATAATAGGAGAACAAAAAGGATAATGGAGACTATGAATGTGAAGTTTGATGAGATTTCACAAATGCTTCTGAGAGACTCGCTCTAGAACCCGCGCTTAACCCGATGGCTTATAATCAAACCAGATTAGGACCCGCACCAAACAGACAGACTTCTGGACACATTAGTTCAGGACTCGTACCTCAAGGAGCTCAATCAACAACACCCGATAAACCTACAGAACAAGAACTGTAAAACTTCTTCGAGTTAATGCTTGATGAATACTATGGTGGAACTTCGACAAATGCATCTCAACATCATTCCGCTGCACCCGCTAAAAATCATCAACCACCACCACCACCACCAACACAAGATGCATCTACTACAATCGAAGTTGAAGCACCAACTCCCTCAACATCATCAACATCTACTCCAGCAACTCCGGTTATTGAAATTGTTCTACTAAGAGTTGATGAGCAAAACCAAAACACAACCTTTCAAGAAGAAACAAAAAAAATCAAACAATGCTGCGTTAGAAGAAGAAGAAGTATTTGAAAACCCATTTGCAACAGACTCTGCTGAATCTTCTTCAAGGTTACAAGAACCATCTAACACGCATATGTTAAACCCAAGGTACCCGTCTACACTCCAATGGACTAAAGACCATCCAATTGAACAAGTTATTGGTGAACCTTCAAGGCCAGTTCAGACGAGGAGACAACTTGCCACCGATCTCGAATTGTGTATCTATATTTGCTCAATAAGCCTTAAAGAACCTAAGAACATTCGGGAAGCAATGGCAGAAAACCCATGGATAGAAGCGATGCAGGATGAATTTCTTCAATACCAGTTACATGATAGTTGGGAACTTGTTGAACGACCACTTGATAAATGTGTTCTTGATCTCAAATGGTTGTGGAAGAACAAAATGGATGAGGAAATGACTGTAATTCGCAACAAAGCTCGTCTCGTGGCTAAAGGATATCCGCAAGAAGAAGGGATAGACTTCGAGGAATCATTCGCGCCTGTAGCTAGATTGGAAGCAGTGCGGATTTTCTTAGCTTATGCAGCTCACAAAAACATCACAGTCTATCAGAAGGACATTAAGAAAGCTTTCTTGAATGAAACTCTAAAAGAAGAAGTGTATGTGAGTCAGCCAGAGGGATTCATCAACAAAGATCATCCAGACTACGTCTACAAGCTTAAGAAAGCCATCGATGGTTTAAAACAAGCTCCAAGAGCGTGGTATGACGAACTATCATCTTTCTTGCTCAAAAACAATTTCACCAAAGGAACGGTTGATGATACCTTGTTTACCAAAAAATTCAAAGATGACATTTTGATCGTTCAAATTTATGTGGACAACATTATTTTTGGATCAACCAATCCTAAACACTCAAAACATTTTGAAAATCTCATGAAAAGCAAATTTGAAATGTCCATGATGGGGAAACTAAAATTCTTTCTTGGTTTGCAAATACATCAATCCCCTCGTGGTATTTTTATAAATCAAGCTAAATATACGATAGAGATTTTGAAAAACATGGTATGGAAAATTGTGATTCTGTTGGTACACCAATGGCCACTGCACCAAAAATCGATGCTGATTTATTTGGGAAACCCATCGATCTGAAGAAATATCGGAGCATGATCAATTCTCTCATGTACCTAACTGCTAGTAGACCAGATATTCAATTTGTTGTTTGCCTATTAGCACGGTTTCAGGCAAAGCCTACTGAACTTCACCTCAAAGAGGTTAAACGGATCTTTC
>LBNU01032300.1:1461-36820 GCA_014162995.1 Artemisia annua | reverse complement strand
AAAAAAAAAAAAAAAAAAAAAAAAAAAAAAAAAAAAAAAAAAAAAAAAAAAAAAAAAAAAAAAAAAAAAAAAAAAAAAAAAAAAAAAAAAAAAAAGACACTATATGCAAAAGAAAGAAATTAAAAAATATAAAAAGTTTTGGGCCGTCACGTATAAGTTATACTCTGAATCTTGGTCTTCAAATAAAAGTGACGCCGTCAGGTTATAATGTCTTCAAAAGATCTGAGCCGTCGCTTGTAAAAGTTGTATAAATCTTCATCTCCAACGTGTGACGCCGTCTGGAGCCCTTTTCCAGACAGATTCGTGACTTTGTCGTTTTCTTCACTTTCTTGTCGATTTTAGCTCAAAACATTGCCGGTTTTCATATTTCATGTCCCAAGTACCTAAAATACAGAAAGAAACGATTTAAGGCAATATTTGATCAAATACATACGACTTTAGGGACTAAATGACCTCTTAAAAATGGTTTTTTTTTCTTTCTTTTATTTATTTATTTATTTATTATTATTATTTTTTTTTTTTATGGTTGAGTACTTGATTTAGCCTTTAACTTCGATCTAATGAAGCTACGGAAAGTGAGACCCGGATCGTTTATAGAGTTAGGGCATGCTTGGTAGTGGTTATAGGAGGTGAGGAATGGGAAAGATAATGAAAAAGGCGTTTGGTAGAATATAATGCAATGATTACCCAATAGTTGGTAATGGACCATTACATAATAAATTGGGGGAATGCTTTTTATTGCATTTCCCTTTCCTCACCATTATCATTATTTTTCCCTTTCTCTTTTCGGAGTTCGAACCAAGCACACCCTTGATGTTTGGTACGCATGAATGAGAAAGGAGGAAACGGAATGAGGGGCATTCTCTTGTTTGTTACAACTTGGGAATGGAAAGGGAGAATAGATACACCATTCTCATTCTCACGTTTTCATTCTTTTAAAAAAGTGAAGAAAGGGTGAGAATGGTAAAATTAAGCACGGTTGATTCTCTGTGTGAATAGGAGGATAGAACTTGAAAACACATGGTATAAAAGAGTTAGACATGTGCAATCCACATGCCATCACAATTAACAAAAACTTTGAAACCCTAGCCTATTCTCTCTGCGTGATTTTGCAATTTCAATTATCATTATTGCCTTCGCTTATTGTGTTCGGTTCTTCTAATCGTCCCTGTTGTTCTTTGTCTCACTTCATTCTCCTTGATTTTAGTTGACAAATATCCCATAAAGTAACCCACATACTCTAATTGGTTCAGTAATCTTGTTTTCATGGTGTATTGATGTTTTCTATCTTTTTCTTCTTTGATTTCATAGTATTCGGATAATTATATTTTCATGTAAATATTTAATTATAATTCTATTTTCATGTAAATATTTAATTTCTGTTAATTGATCTATAAACTGTTACATGTATGTTTGGAATTTAAAAGTGTACTCGGAGGTATTTGAACCATACATGGGAAATGATTCTCCAGCTTTATTCTCTTGTCGATTCTCAATTTTTACCAAACAATGGAATAATTTATCTACTGACGACCTGATTCTCTTTTTGTGCATTCTCATTCTTAGATACAATTCCATTCTGTGTGATTCACTCGTACCAAACATCTTAATGTTTTGGTTTTGTATGGATGAAAATTGTAGATTGTTTCTTAACATTTGTTTTTGTCAACCCATATTTTATCCCCAATTGAGTGTACGAGCTTTATATATGTCAGTCAATGCATCAAGGATTTCATACTTATGCAAGATTAGCTGCGCGGAGCATTTTCCCTTTCGTCTTTGGACGTTTGGACCATTTGTTTGATGAAGAGGATTTCATAGAATTTCAATTCATGTGAAACAAACTAATCAAGACTATGAACATGTTTCAATTGTAGCTTGGTAATCTTTTTTTTTTTAATAGATATGAAAAAGAGCCAAAAGATCCGTGTAGAACCAATTTTTACTATAGAACCAATCAAACAATCTTAGTCACTCATTTTTTTATCATAATAAAAAAAATAAATTTTCACCATTTTTTTAAAAATTAAATATCTCGCAAACCGTAAATCGTTACGCGAAAAAAAAATACCATCGCGACAAGAATTAAATTATCTTTCTATAGACATGCATTGTTATATACTTTCGACGAACTTTTTTTTTCGATGAACTTTTTTTTTCTTCAAAATTTCCGTCCAGAAAAATCATATATGATTTGTAAAAGCATATAAAAAATCATATATGATTCGTAAGAATCATATGTGATTTGTAAAAATCAAATCATATGTGAGTTTTATGAATCATATATGATTTTTCTGGGCGGAAATTTTTTTTAAAAAAAAGTTCGTCGAAAAAAAAATTCGTCGAAAGTATATAACAATGCATATCTATAGAAAGATGATTT
Source organism: Artemisia annua (assembly GCA_014162995.1). NCBI lineage: Eukaryota > Viridiplantae > Streptophyta > Magnoliopsida > Asterales > Asteraceae > Artemisia > Artemisia annua. The sequence goes on along the minus strand of LBNU01032300.1, from coordinate 34,437 downwards.
AATTCTCGTCGCGATGATATTTTTTTTGTAGCTTGAAGATTTACCGTTTGCAAGATATGTTGTTTTAAAAAAAATGTGGAAAATAAAAATGGGTGGCTATGATCGGCTCATTGGTTCTATGGCAAATATGAGTTTTATATTGATCTCATCTCATGAAAAAGATTCTCGTTAAAGTTGCTAACTAAATTTTAATGTGAATAATGTGGGGAGTTCTAGGAGTCGAAACTTTGAGTTATCGTGGTAAACTTTTACGGAGTATTACTGTTGGTAATTCAAAGGCGAAAACAAACAAACAAATTTGAACAAACGAAGCGGAAGCTTTATTCAAATACCAAACCAAATTACAGAACCAAATTCAAAGACAAATTCTAAAGGTACCAAACCCTAATTCAAAAGGTACAAATAATTCTAATGACAATGATCCCTATTTATAGCCAAAACTAACCGTAATAGATTAGTTTCCAAATTCTAATCAAACTTGTAGAACAAGTCACAAAACAAATTTACCAAAAGCCCCTTAGAGTTTAAGTCATATTCTAACAATCTCCACCGTGACTTCAACTCTGCTCGAAACTTCAAACCAAACGAATCTTTCGTCTTCAAATTCAAATTTAAAATTCCAAACGCTAGCGATACTAGCCAAATTCAAATCAAACGATCGATTCCGAAAAGCAATCTAAAACAAATTTGATCCAAAGCAAATGCCGATGACTTCAAAACGAACAAACAAACGTTAACCGACAAATTCAAAACGGTTAACCAAACAAACAAATCGGCTCAAATGATCTTCAACAAAGACAATCAAATTCGGACAACCAATCTTCAAAAGCCCGACAAACGAAGATCCAAATTTTCCAAACTAACAAATTCCAAACGATCGAACAAAATTTAAACGACTTGAACCAAGTCTTCAAACACCAAATCGATCTTCAAATGCCAAATATCAAATTCAAATTCCAATGGTCCACTTATATAATAAGAATTATGACCCAAATATCAAATCAAATTATAATGACCCACTTCTCAATAAGTATTACGGTCCAACTTCAAACTTATTATCCAAGTATTAAACAAATTCAAGTTAATAAATAACTTGACGAACGGGCTCTTACAATCCAAATACCCCAAATATAATACTTGATAATAATTCCACTAACCCACTTATTTAATAAGAATTACGCTCCAAATTCAAAATGCTAACCAAAGGCCCAAGTTCAAACAAATAGTCCAATCGTAACAAATACCAAAACCTGATGATGACAAAAACAAATCCCAATTACGATGACGAATTCTTCAAACAACCGAACTTTTTTTTTCCTCCTCATGACGAACCTGGCTCTTGATACCACTTGTTGGTAATTCAAAGACGAAAACAAACAAACAAAATCGAACAAATGAAGCGGAGGCTTTATTCAAATACCAAACCAAATTACAAAACCAAATTCAAAGACAAATTCTAAAGGTACCAAACCCTAATTCAAAAGGTACAAATAATTCTAATGACAATAATCCCTATTTATAATCAAAACTAACCTAGTTTCCAAATTCTAATCAAACTTGTAGAACAAGTCACAAAACAAATTTACCAAAAGCCCCTTAGAGTTTAAGTCATATTCTAACAATTACATTTTGTTTTACATAACGAGTGCCATGATTTCACGTTATCAATATCGTGCCTTAGTTAACAAAGCAAATTAAAGAGTATTGGATATGATTTAAGAGCCGTTAAGAAAATGGATATGACTAAGAATCTTGAAACGGGACTCATCCTTGTCGTTGAGTAATGATTTTGTATAAGTCGACTGAAAGGCATCGACAAAGACCTTGGTTATGGTTTCAAAAAGTTTTAAAATCACACATGAAAGAAATGTTGAAAAGCTAATAACAATGGGAGGGTATAAACTTTCGTGTATAAAGTGAAACTATCCGTGTAAATATCAAGTTTTGTTGTTAAGCGACAAAAAATACACCATCACGACGATAATATTTTTATCTTTTCGTAGATGGGCAGTTCGATATACTTTCGAGAAACTTTTTTTTTCGAGTTTTGTTTTAGTGTTAAATTTGCGCCTAAAAAAATCACATGTGATTTGTATGTCAGGAATCACATGTAATTCATAAAATCACATGCGATTTTAAAATAACAAAAATGTAATTTTTCCAGACGTAAATCTTCAACACTCAAAAAAAAAGTCAAAAAAAAAGTTCGTCGAAAGTATATATATATATATATATATATATATATATATATATATATATATATATATAAAGATGATTTAATTCTCGTCGTTATAGTATGATTATTTTCGCGTAACGATTAATGGTTTATGATATATTTATTTTACTTTTTTTAAAATGATGAAAAAATAAATGACTATAATTGGTTCATTAGGTTTATAACGAATTTGGGTTCTAGATTGAACTTTTCTCCAAAGGGGTATTGTTTTGGTTTTGTATGGATGAAGATTGTTGATTGTTTCTTAACACTTGTTTTTCTCAACCCATAATCTCGCTATGTTTGGCACAAAGCTTTTTGGAGCTTTTTTGGGCAATGAGCGGTGAACAATGAGCTTTTTGATTTTGTTCGTTTGGCATGAGAGCTGTGGGCTTTGCTATTTTTTAGGAAAGCTCATTTTCCCAATGCTTCTTTATGAAGCTGTGAGCTTTTTTGGCTACTGCTCACAGCTCACTGCTACTGCTCACTGCTACTGCTCACAGCTACTTTTGCCAAACATAGCCTCTATCCCCTATCGAGTGTACGAGCTTTATATATGTCAATGCATCAAGGATTTCATACTTATGCAAGATCAGCCGCGCGGAGCATTTTATCTTTCGTCTTTGGACGTTTGGACCATTTGTTTGATGATGAGATTTTGGGATTTCTAAGAATTTCAATTCATGAAACAAACTAATTATGAACATGTTTTAATTGTAGCTTGGTCCTCTTTTTTTGTATAGATATGTAAAAAGATTCTTGTTAAAGTTGCTTATTAAATTTTAGTGTGAATAATGTGGGGAGTTCTAGGAGTCTAAACTTTGAGTTATCGTGTAAAACTTTTATTACATTTTGGTCCAATGTTTTAGTCTTTTAGAACATAATGTTTGCCTCCTTTTTAATAACCGCTAAATCACGTCTCAAAAGCCTATTAATAATTTTATAACTACACAAAACAGCTATTGATTTCTTTTAATGCTTTTGACGGAAAAAAAATAATAAAAATAAAAAATAAAAAATGGTCCAAATCATTATTTAGCTAACATTTCATATTTCGGCCCGTTAGTTTAGGATGTGCTTGGCTTATAGCCGTGTAGGTTAAGGTACTCGAAACATTATCATTGAAATGTGACTGGTTTAGTATAACACGAATGGAGAACTAATATTATTATTGAAATGTGATTGGTTAATGGAGCACTAACTATCAGATTAAGGAGAATAAAGAGTTGGGACAATAAAAATGTCTTTAACCTATCATTTTTTTTTTCATTCTTGTGTGTCGGCATCGAACTTTTACCAAAAAAAGTGACGAATTGCATGCGTTATTATGCCATTATCCCTGAAAAGTTCCACATAAATTATCCCAATTTTCTTCTCACAACCCTACATAAGATCTATCTTCACATTTCTTCTTTATGCACATTTAGAAAACCTACAATAAGAAATTAAGGGTGTGTTCGTTTCATTAAGATATTTTGGGTATGAATCTGACTATCACGTCTTACTGATAAGAAGTGGCTGTAAAGTCTGAATCTAAATCTGAATGAAATAATATTGTTTGTTTTTGTATAATTGTCTGAATGATTTTAATTGTCAATTTTTATAATGTATACAATAACCATCGCAATACGGTACATAAATAACTTGTGTGAAGATTATACAAAACATTTTTATTATAAATTTAACACAATTAATAAACCATTAAATTAAATATAGTTTGTTATTAATTTGTGGTAACATTTTTTCCTATAAAAAAAACCTCTAAAAATACAAAAAAAGATTTAGAAACAAAACTATGGCTTGTTAGCTATGAACGAGTCGGGCTCCGGACCGCCGCGTTGCGGCGGGGCATTGTAGTTACCGTTTTTATAGTCTGTTTTTCATAACCACATGTTTATGCATAGATTCATAATTTATGCAAGTTTGTTCAACCCATTTATGCATATATTGAAACATGACTTTATTACTAAGTTGCAAGACCACTTCCAGATTTTTTTGCATATAGTATTTATTGGGCGAAGACATAGCCAAATATATCTGCTAAAATGTTCTTGAGCTACAGAATTTATTTGTTCAAACCATGTATACAATATTCCGCAAATATATATTTTGAAGACACATTATACATTAGTTATTTGTAAAAACAGAAACATAATGCTTTTGGATAAAAATCTGGCCAACCGCATTTTTGACATATATTACAGGAGCATCTTTTTGACCCCACGACCTGTAACTCGCTAGTTATCTCTTCTACCATATCCTTCTTATTCGTGGCACCGAAAACCTATTGAATTAAAGCAAAGACCACATCTAATATATATATACAATGATCTAGGTTAAAGGAAACATTTGATTTATAGTACGTTGCAAGTATAGCCCGAGAGAAAATGCAGGTTGTGTGTTCGGTCGAAATGGGTAGAGTTTAGCACCAAAATATTCATGAAAGTAAAAAGTTAGTGCGACTATAGCCTTCCTAAATTTTTTAAGGTATAATTGAAATCATTTTTTCTTATAAAACGACATACCTGCATCGATTTTCTAACCATAACTCAAATCGACTTCAACACTAACATCAGTAGCCTTTGACCATTATCAATTCTTCCCCATTAGGTCCTATGAAAATGCATCCTGGAATTGAGTGTTTGACATGAATTTGGAGAGAAAAAAGTGAATATGCATACATGAAAGTTTAGATTGAACATGCGAAGTTCTATACAATAAATGGCTAACGTCTTCAAGTAAGTAAAAACTTGCCTTTCAAAGCAGGCTGCATCATACACACATGAGACACCTATTAAGAAAGGTAGCTCATTTTGTTGCCTATTTATTTCTTGTACAATAAGTTTGAATACCTTGGGGGCCTCTTTTCAAGGGATTCTTGGACACGTGACAATGAAGGTTTGAAAAGATTGAGGTCGGCGCTAAGGCTTTTTCAAAAGCGACTCTTTCACCCATTGTTCTGCAATCTCGTAACAATTAATATAAACAACCAAAAACAAAACATGGGAACAAATATTCTTATATTGTATGCACACCTAGTGGCCCATTCGGCAACAACTTTGACGGCTTCACAAAATTCAGCAAGTTAATCAATGCCCTCAGGCCTCATCTACGCATCATCTTTTTTGCCGTAAGTCAACAACCTCTAAATGTTTAACAATAGCTCAGTTAGAAAGGTGATTATAATCTTGCAAAAATGATATATTATATGACCTATAATACAATCAACTCGTTGACTACCTTATGATTGTGACCATCCGCAGCCTTGTGAAGGGCAGTCTGCTCCTTGTTATCAACCCTTAAGGAAATCCTAGGTGCATGCTCCTAAGTATGTTCACCAGCCTAAGATGCCCATTTGTTGAAGTTGAATGAAATATTGAAATGTTGTTTTCCCATTATTTTTAGTTATCGATGCCAGACTACTCTGTACTTCCAAATAAAGGGATGCCTGCAAATACATGATCAAGTAAATTTTCAACAAAACTATTCATTTCTCTATATACAATAATATAAACATCAGGTAAGAAACTTATGTACTAAAAAAATGTCAAAACGCAAACTCATACATACAAGTGATTTTAGTGTATAGTAAATTTAGATTGGTTACCTTACTTTGGGCTTGAATCTTAGTGGATAATCGGGTCTGGTTTACATTCCAGAAGATCTAACCAATCGACCCAACTCTTGACTGTGATAATCATGTGTGTTCCTTCTTCCACCGGTTAAATCTGTAATTCATAATAACAAACAACAAATGAAAGTAAAAAGTTAGTGTGACTATAGCCTTCCTAAATTTTTTTAAGGTATAATCGAAATAATTTTTTCTTATAAAACGACATACCTGCATCGATTTTCTAACCATAACTCAAATCGACTTCAACACTAACATCAGTAGCCTTTTACCATTATCAATTCTTCCCCGTTAGGTCCTATGAAAATGCATCCTAGAATTGAGTGTTTGACATGAATTTGGAGAGAAAAAAGTGCTGAGAAGATGGAAAAAAACCTAACAAACACAAAACCCCTAAAATAATGCAAAAAAACCTAAAACTCAAACCTCATATGAAATTCCAAGTTTTTCTTTTTCAATCTTATTATTCTCTAGCGAAATTGGATGTTCGCGTTTGATCTAAGTGTGTGGTTTTGATCGGTCATAAGGCTGGTGTTTCTGGTTTTTGACAGAGGCTTCTGGATAATCTGGAGAGAAGAGGAGAGGCGGTGGTATTATTATTGTTTTTGGACTGGACCTCCCGTGAGCCCATGAGCTATTGATATTGGGCCATACTGTAGCTAAACTGTAGACATACACCATCGACACGGCGTCGTTTAAAATGGTGTATTATATATATAGTAATTATGATGTACATAATAAATACGTAGTAATAACTACTTTGGGCCTAGTTTTGGTTACGCCTGTATATTTTCAAAGCCCATTTTCTACCAGATTTTATACATAAGCCATCCATCATTTTTGTTCTCAAGTTCTAAACTAGGGATGACAACGGGTCGGGTTCGGTGCGGGTTTTAGTGTACCCGTACCCGACCTGTTTATTATATCCAAACCTATACCCGCCCCATTACCCACCGGATACTCGATTAATATTATCCATCGGTTTTTCGGGTTTCCCCGCGGGTATCGGTTATCCCCAATTGAATATTATATGGACGAAATGACGGTATTAAGATTAAATCACACTAAAATCCACCGACAAAACAAAGGAAAACACCCTAACATATTCAAATTTTTTAAAAGTTAAAGAAAATGAATATCGTATCAAAAGGATTTAACGCTTTTGAATAATTCATGTACAAAATAAAATGTGTTATTTAATAGAGATACTTATATAAAAAAATATATAATGGAAGAAATTATATAGAATGTATATATATATTTTAGTTAATTATAATATTAATAAAGCATGTATAGATTCGGGTAAACGGATATGGGTACGGGTAATCGGGCGGGTATTACCAGAACCCGTCACCAAACCCGTACCTGGCTAAAATATTTTATCAATACCCAAACCAGTGATAGACTTTGATTAGAAATCAATTAAGAAATGGTAATCAAAACCCCCAATTGTGATTAACAATTAGAAATCCAAAGAATTAAAAATTGGAAATGGTAATTGTATCTAATTATGATGATTTGTTATAAAGTCGCCAAACTACGACGAGAGTTTCGCACAGAGAGGATTCAAGAAGATGATATTATCCATAACATACTCAACTGATTACAAGAGTTGAGTTTTATACAAGAATTTGCTAAACTAACTTTTGACGGGAAAGTTAGTTTCAACACTACTAATAAAAAGCTGACACGTGTCCTTATTTGAACCGACTAAAATGGAGCGTATCAACCCGCATCCAAACCCGCCCCCGAACCCGACCTAACCGGTTTGGGTTTCGGTTTTCCCCGTCAGTTTTGGGTGCTTTTGCCATCCCTATTCTCAACCCTACAGTATCACATAGCCGCAACAACTCTTTTGTTCGCAAACATGGGTATGTTATCTGGCACATATTTCATAAACTTGTAACACTCTTTCATCATAATAACAATTATTCTATGGCTTGTCTGCATAATATTTAAAATTGGATTATATTCTGTATTTTCCATCCTTCAAGAACTTTGCAAGTCTTTCAGAGAGGATAAGAGGTGCGCACCACCTCTTACCGGGTCAGATGGTTAAGGTCTTACCGCGTCTGAATGGGAAAGAAAAAACAAACAACCCACATGTCTGACCGCGTTTGACTGGGTAAGAGTCAGAGGTGGTTCAGACTTTTTTTGCAAAAACAAACACACCCTAACTTTTAACTGAATGACAATACCCGTGAGCACACCATTGGCATTCTCACTCTAATTTCTAATTCTCATATCTTAAAATAAGCCAAGCATTGCGTTCATGTTCTTATTTCGAAAATGAACCAAGCGCGATCAGCATGTTTAATCTAAGGGAATTATATCATTGCTCGAGTCAGATGATAGTAACTTTCAAATGGAAGTTTGTATCAACATCATATCATTACCGAGTCATAAGAGTTGATCGTCATCATCTTAAGGAATTAAAGTGCGCGTCACGTTCAGATGCCGATCAATCAACAAGCATCGTTTCTAGTAAAAACATTACATCTTTTTACCAGATACAAAATATTGAGATAAAAATTATGTCATACTAACTGTTATTTCATGTTGAGATTGTATATTTCATTGTATACTTTTAGTCTTTTAGTGGTTCTTTTTAACTTGGTTTGCTTTCAAATACCCAAATGAACATCGTATGACTTGATACACCACGCATGATGCACTCTGGTCTCTGAAATAATGCTCCAGCAATAACGAAATGTCAAGATTCCAATAATAACATAGCAATAAAACTCAAAAAAAAAAAAGGCGAGACTCATTGCATTTCCATGAATTCCTCCAAGACATTACTGGCATTTTGATCACACGATAGCGCATATAGAACAATGATACAAAGTTATTCATGTTTAGGCAATTTACTAACGTCTCCTTTTTTCTTGACAAGCAAAATCAGTGAATGACAAAGATTCACAGCCAAAACAATCGCCAAGATCATGTTCGACATTGGGGTAGTAATATTTTCATTTTCAAGCTAAATACCTCCACCTCCAGATATAACCGTATATGCTCTGAATTCAGTATTCAGCGATTACAAAAACCGTGTAATCTAATGTAACAAAAACCAGAAAAATGTAAGCAAGAAAAGAAGTGTAACATTTACTCCAAGACCTCGAATGTGTTTATAGCATCCGTCACCTAGAATGTAAAGACAACCATTGTTTCTAAGTGACCTACAATTCCTATTAGACATGGTACTTTCAACAGATTAACTAAAAAACAAAATCGGATGTGGTTTTACGAGTAAACATTCAAAAACCTATATATTCACAAAGGGCATCTCATATATATCCCAAAGAAATATATGAAAAACCTAAAGAAAATGGCCCACTAGTCGTCCAAAAGTGTTTTTAAATGTTTAAAACATTCTAAATCACTTTATTAACAAATCAAATAGCTACATAGTAATATAGTATATAACAATGTAGTTTCTATAATCTTATTTAATACATCTCAAATAAAGACCAAAAAGAAGTATTGACACGTCAGCCAAACGCTTCACAGCTTTGATTGTACCAAAGAAGTAAAACATGCAAACTTACTGTTTTATATCCGGCTTATATCACGACCAAACACGAATGTTGTTAGCCAATTTATCGCCACATAAAATCTATTCCTCCAGCTTACAACACGTGTCAGATAAGCAGAACGCCAGATGAACCAACTAGCAAAGCCAGCAATCGACACACCTTTTGCTTCCTAAAGTACGAGAATTTCGCATGAGTCAGCAAACCGTCTAATAAACCAACAAAAAAGCGAAGAAAATAAAATTTTAAATATCTGTTACCTTGCTTTGTCTGAGATCCACAAGAGCCTTATAACTCCCGACGGTTGCCATGCTTCCTAAATGCTTATAAACAAATGCTTCCCCAAGTTCCATATCTCCACCACCATTCGCATGTCCACCACCAGCTTTACCAAGGTTATTTAGAAGTGCTGCAAGGTATTTTCCCTCCCTCTCAGCCACCTGGAACATATCCATACACGTGTGGTTGCAGATAAGACATTTTGTAAAACATTTTTATAAATAAGTAATACATTGATTTAAATTATTCCAGGTATTGGCTAAAACCACTTATCGTTCAACTATTCGGCAGTTGAACTTGTGAATTGTATTTCACATGGTTTAGCCCCTTAACTTTTTTAGGTGATTTTTTTCTAAATTTTTTATAATATAGATTACACTGCAACAATAAAGAAAGTTGAATATCTTAGTTGATAAAAAGGGTTAAACCGTCAAAAAGATGAAGGTTTAGTGATTTTACCATTATTAACCCTCACAACAATCAACTAAATCAATAATATGAGGTTATATGCATTAACAAAAGACTTGAAGAAGCTTTCAACAAGAATGCACTAGAAAGAGACTCCCGTTTTGAGATAAAAACACAGCCCAAGAGGACTCATTTATAAGTAAATTGGTCCAATATTGCCCCCTCTATAGACATGCTTTACTGGTGCACTTACTTGGGCCAAAGCTGGAAGTGTCGGTTTCCCAGTACTTTCAAGGTAACCACTACAGTCCCCAATCGCAAAAACATCCGGTGCAGATGGTACCCTTAACCAATCATCAACCCCAATCCTACAAACATTAGAAACAAATTGATTGTTATTGTTCAGCTAAAAAAAACGAACATGGCTAAAAAACTGTCACCATAACAAAACTGATGGATCGAAAAAAAAAAAAAAAAAAAAAAAAAAAAAAAAAAAAAAAAAAAAAAAAAAAAAAACTGAGTACAAAAATAACAAATTAAATATTGAAAATGTTATGGGTGTTTGAATCCATAATTATGTAACCGGTTGCAACTAAACAGACTGATAGATATACTACCATATTAATGTGTTTTGTGCCATTTGAAGTTGTGATAATCAAGTAATTAGATATTAAGAAATCAAAAATATATAAAATGGCAAAAAAGACATTATTTGTGAAAAAAGGAAATATGTGCTGTGAAATTGGAGTAGAAGTTTTTACAAGGGGGTCAATAGGAAATTTCCGTTTATGCTTATAAAACCAATTTGTTACAAGTTAAAATAATCAAAAGAAAATATTTTATCCCACATCCTGAATTAAGCGACTCCTTGAGATAATTAGGTAATCAATTCATAAGCGCAAATCCACGCATTCCTAAAATCAAAAATAAGCCAACCAAACAAAGAGGCCTTAGAACTTTTGAAGGGTAGGTAGCATTTTACCTTAGTCAATTGTTTAGTAGCATATACTCTAAGGCGATCATCAAATGAAGATAAGATATCATTTGCCTGCAGAAAATTGAAATGGCGTTAAAAAAAATAATAATAACTACATAAAGAACCTCAAAATGCGTAAACCTTACCTCGATCAAGGTAACATGAATGTAATCTTTTACATGGGAGTATCTTTTGTGCACATCTTTCATGATAAAATCACTTAATTCGCCACTAAATTCAACTCCAGTAGGCCCACCTCCAACAACGACACAGTGCAAAAGTCTGCGTTTTTCATCATCAGAAACCCCTGTGGCAACGAACCCCAATTTAGATACTAACACGAATATGTGAGATATAAACAAGAGCTGACTTCCAGATAAGAATAGTTACCGGGTACATCAGAAAGCATTAAGTTGAGAAGCAATTTTCTTCTGATTTCTTGAGCATGGTGGACCTCGCGTAGGAAAATAGCGTGTTCTTTCACACCCTTGATTCCAAAAGTAGAAGCCTCGGCTCCAGAAGCAATGACTAGTTTGTCATATGAAACCTTGAAATCCATTGGGTCTAGTGTTTGTAATCCATCTGTTGATATTGTTTGGCAATGGATCTGTGGGAACATTTGACAAATTGTTCATGATTTATGTCACCAAGAATGATCATACGACTACCATGGCACTATATCATAGCTAATATACAGCTAGTTAACAAAGTTGGTCAAAATAATATGGATACTTTTCAAAAGCCCTCATCAGTCTACATTTCAATTAATATGTTTTGAGTTAGATATATACATTTCAAGTGAGTCTATACATCCGTATTTTGATTAAAAGTTAGATACATCATCTACACCTACATATTTTAGTTACTTCGTTGGTATGGGTAGATTCATGTTCTATAATCATCTCAACAGCCAGTTATATAACAGAAATTCTTTACATAATTTTTCGTATCAGATTAACTTACACATAAACATCATTATATCATAATGACAGTCACTTTTACCCAAATACACTAAATACCTTTAATCCTAACAAGGAAACGTATCGTGAAATTAAATTACCAAAACATTATATTTAAGCAAACTAAGAAGTTTGTAGTTTCTGATTTCCTTATTAGCAGACCTCTCTTGAAGAAGATAAAACCCCATATAAGAAAAGAGATAGCGGCTATTTCTAGTTCATATATATAACTGGATGTCTGGACCACATCTTTATTCTTACATTGGATCACTACGAACTTAATCTTTTTAAATAAAGTGAAAAGGTCAACACTAAGCGTGATTGGTTCAACCAAGAGAATCCATAGTTTTGATGGCAATGCTGTGCAAAGTCAACTTGCACTCATATGGGTAGCTTTTAGACTACAATTGCTTTTTTATCTAGTTCTAGAACTCACCAAATATGAGTGCAAGCAAATTTCTGATAATGCCTAATTCACAGATTACTGATACAGTTCTCTACTGTCATTTTTTTCTACTTTGGTTACTTCAGAGTAAGTTACATGCAATGGGATAAATGCATTACCTAATTAACCAATCACCTAAAGTTTACTGACAATTGAATTAGTAGAACACGCCAAATCAGTAAATCAAAAATTAAAAAAGAATTATATACATGTCAATCAACTCAATTGCATGATAAAACCCTGTGTGAGATAATTTAAATTATGTAATTTACTTGGGGCAAATTGAACCACCACATATGGAGATATAATACATCAACCAACCCATTCAATTAATGCACATATTTGCATATTCCAATACACTTATACACAACTTTTTGGATACCCTTTATGTGATAGTTATGTAAAAATTCAACTTGCAATCACATGAATGCTTTATAACAAATCGGAACATGATTCCTGTCGTTTTCTATAACACACCATGAAAATGAACCAAACGTCCAAATGTCATAGCTATATCTACTTCCAAAACTAACCAACACACACTAACAATCTTAACAACAAACACAAACATGAACCTCGTCATAAATCCACATTACACCAAATACAAACTAACCCACTAAACCAAAAACCATTTTTCACATACAGCGATTAAAAATAACCGGTGGCACAAATTGATCCAAACTATATAAAAACCCAAGAATCTTTACAACAACAAAAAACACACCTCGTGATTCTTGAAATACAGGTTAAATCCTAGTTTTTTAGCAAAAAAACAAATCCCAATATTTTTCCGAAATGCACCGAGCCAACAAAAATGAACGAGTCCCCCTCCACTATTTTGCTACATACGATCGCCAAAGCGACCCAACCTTTTGCAAAGTTTGTGTGTGAGGTTCTTTTTTTTGTTTTTTTTGTTTTTTTTTTTTTTATAACCATGGTTTCCGACTTTTTTGGTCGACTAATCCAGCGGGTTTTGAACCACGCCAAACAGACCCAAACAATTGAACGTTGAGACCGTCACACATTTTATAGTCACAAGCCCTTTTTTACCACTAGGCCACCCTTAAGTGGTTATGTTTTGTATGAGGTATGTTTTTTTACTTTTTGTTGTCCGGGTCACCTCTATGGGCTTAGGTCATAGGTCTTAGAGAGAAGTGAGTGCGCTTGAGTGACAGTGTCAGGTCAAGTGTTGCGGTCGCCATGACTACTGTCTTAAACCTACATTGCCACCATGGGTCACTTAATCCACGTAACATCAAATATAAAAAAGATCCAAACTTTAACAAAACCCAAGAATCTTTTTATAAAAATAAACATACCTCATGATTATCAGTATCCACCTTTTGACAATTAGCCAAAAAGAAATAAGAACCGGGTTCAGTGGAAATAGCCGGTTGAATCCTAGCAATAGGTTCAGCAACAGACCGGAATTCAAGAGTACCAACACAAGTAGAAGCTAACAAAGGTGTAAACACCATATGATTCCTTGGTGACACACATACCACGTCGTATAAGCTTGTATCTATTCCTTTCATTAACCTACATCCTGCCCAACCGGACCCTAGTACCACTACTCTTGGTTTCTCGGTTTTTTTAGTGGGTCCCAGACCGGCTGCTGGTGATAGTGATGGTGAACCGGTGGTGGTTGTGAAATGGTGGAGTGAGGATAGAGTGGGAGTGGTGGTGAACCGGTGGTGGGTAGTGGTGAACCGGGTTAAATTTTTTAACCGGTGCATTGTTATGGGTTTTATTTTTTTATTTTGAGGTGAGTGATTTGTGAAGAGGGATAATATACAGATGGCGGCTTGGAAGAAATGGTTGTTGATGAGTGTATTGAACGGTGGCGAATTTTTTATTGATTGATTGAAAGATCTCCAAAATATTGGGAGACCAAAAGTGATTTGGGTTTGGCTTGTTTACTTTTTTTTTTACTTTTACCTTTCTTCTTCTAGAAATTATTTCTTTTTTATAATATGGAAATGATTAGCATTTAACTAATTAAAGGATTATATGTGCACAGCGACGAGATTTTTTAGCAGCAAATAGTTATAGTTGCGATTATGATTAATTGTTTCGTGTAACAAATGAAACTTTTTTTACAATTTACTATGACCTCGACTTGACTTGATACTTTTTTAGCAATGCAACTTTAACTGGTTCACTGGTCTCTTTTTATTAAATTTTATATTAATAATAAAATTAATTAAAGATGAATGTGTTATATATTAAAGTTATTAGATTTCATATTAATTGAAAAAAAATTGTAAAAGGTTGTAAGAATTGTGCTTTAAAATTCAAATGTACATTGCCTAATGGGGCAAGATAGTTTAGCAAGTGAGATGTATTGATCTTGAATTGTTGTAGACAAATAAAGAAGCCATGTGGCTTAAAAGATTTGAAGTCAGGAATTTCAAATCAAGAAACGCGCAACTACATCGCGATATCAAAGGGCTTGTATTGAAGTTTTCATGGACTTAGGAGAATCAGTAACAATGAGTCACAGCTCTTATTTGTTAGTAAGTGCCATTTTACTTGAGTGTAAAATGAAGTGTATCGTTGAACACTAAGTTTGAGTCTATCGTGATTTAGTTAAGTCTATAATCCAGTAGGACTAAATCACTAGTACCGGACTTACTTAAGTTCATTAATAGAAATTCAGAAAGACAATAATAATGGGATTGAGAAGTGGGGCTCAAGGGTCCTAGGGAAAGGATAAGTCAGAAAGAATAATGTAGATGTTGCTCCCAAAACTTTCTGATACGAGCTAAATCAATCGCTAGAAATAGAAAGTAATGTCGTAGACTCGTGCAAATCGGACGAGACATTACTATTGATTTCATTTAGCATGTTTTGAATTCGTGAATGAAAGACATTTCATTCTAAAAGGTCCATAGCTGCTTATCATGGTTGGAGACCGAGATAACGTTAACAGCTATTATAAAAGGTGTGATGCTTTAGGAAATGCATCAAATTTCACATGCATTTGTGGGGCAAATGTTAAACGTGACCAAGATCGAGAAGCGACCACATGGATTAATAAGTTATTGGCGTTCTCGGATCGTGGCGTAGTATCCCAGTAACCTGAGGTATTAGGTCATTTGACTTTGTTTCTCTCTAGGTTTTGGGATTTTGGCTTAGTTTCCAGATACTGCGTAAAGGCGTAAAGTTGTGTACTAATGCTAGATTCAGTGGGAGGTAAGGGAAAATGTTTAATGATCGAGATGAAAATTTGCAAATCCAAGCTGAAATATACCGGATAAGGATATTTTTCTAGGGCCCATATGGTGATATGATTTTGTAGAGAGTACGACCGTACAACAAGTGTTACACTACGGGAGGCAAATCATTCACAGTAACAAGAAATGATGAAAGTATTTCGAGATAGACATATCTATGTCTAGTACTTTCTAAAATATCGCAAAGTGCAAAGGTATATCACCATATACCTGAACTCAGCTGAGGTGTTGCTGGAGTTTGACAAATCACTACCTAGGTATTTAATCGGTTTCAGTGAGATATGTACTACAATTTCTTGCTGGTGACCTCTTAGTACTATGAAAGTGGTTCTCATGTTGATTGATTTGCACAAGTGGGAGTCTAAAAGGATTATATGCAAAGAACAACATCTTTCATTATTGGCCTTCACATAAATGTCGAAAGGTCACACATGTGCACACTAAACAGAAGAAGTAAGCAGAAATAAGAAAGGAGTGATGAAATGAGAGTAGTGAGAATGAAAATACGGTGATATTTTCATCGACGGGTAAAATGGTAATCATGCATGGTTTTTATACTTATCAGGGATAAATACATAAGTGATTAGAATGCAGAACCACAAACCCTTTGAAAGGGGAATTAGTTTGTTTCCTAAACAAACTTTAATTACTTAAGGATAATTATTAAGGAATCCTAATTATACTAGAATGTCCTAAGTGCCTTATCAATACCAAAGGAATTCTAGAGTTTTATTAATTCATTCACATAACCATAAAAACCCTCCCTCTTCTCATCTCCAACCGATCGGTCAACCAAAGGGTTTCAAACCCTTAGTCGACTTCACCTAATCAACCTAAGTCGACTATATCTAGTCAACATCCTTTGTCGACTAGTTACCCTGTTTTTACTTGCCCAACTAGCATAGGTTCATAGCCCTTATTCTACCTGTGAAGTACCGGTGGATACATGACGCGATCAAAGTAGTGATTTTTCCTGAAAAGCCCTAAGTCGATCGTCCCAGCAAGGAGAAGAGTAGAAAAGGTGACTCTGCGCACGCGTACTGGTCTAGAAGCTTACACAACAACAGCAACAAGTAAGTTTTCTATGAACACCCTTTATACATGCTAGATTAGGTTATAACATGAATATGAGATATGTATATCAAGGGTTTTGGTTGTATTGCCTTTGCTTGTTTATTTTCTGTTGTGCATGTTTTATTAGCCATGTGTAACTACCAATACCCTACAATGACTGATTCCATCACATCATTAGATAAGCATGATATGATGATACTTTTGAGGCGTTGGTCAAGATTGATTGCCCTTCTTTCATCATTATTCCATTATCTTTAGGTTTGTCAAAACCTTCAGTTGTTTAGGACCATATAGACCATCATTTAAAACCTTAATGATGCAAGGTTCAATACCAAAAATGTGGCATAAGAACCCTTTCCTACATTTGGTGAAACTTTCCTCCTCTAGTTTAGGAGTAATAATGACATAACTACTGCCTTTATGTCCACAAGTTGAGGAACATCAGATGTTGACATGATAGGATAGTGAATTTAAAACATTTTTGAGCAACTTTGTTTGAAAATTTATAAATCAGACTGCTCTAATACCACTTGTGTTCCTTTTTAGAATGATATAAACTTAAGTTGAATGACTCTCCATGTAATCTGATGTAAGTTTAAATAGTTTTAAAACATGAATACTAAAACAATTTAAACAAAATACACAACAAAGTTTTCAACGTTTAAATTCTTATTAGAAAAGAATCAAAGAATTTACTATGGTTGTTTGCGGAATAAAAATCAAAGTTGAATGATAAAGTGTAGGGATTTCCTCACTTTCTTAATCACAAACCAAAAGTTATGTGTTTAAGTAAGAACTATGCTAACTCTATGAAAGGGTTCAGGGACTTAGTTCTAGTAGGAGTAAATGATCTCGTAAGTGATAACACATTAATTATATGAGTTAACACTTACTCCATTACAACAATCTCTTTTATAGGAAAGGTCAAGGTGGATACCCCGTGGGTTAATAGCGAGGTGTCAAACAATTAACTAAGAATGTATACCGGTACCTTACTGCATTAAATGATTCTATTCTTGGAACACGTCCAACCTTACTTTGGAGTATAGTGTTGACAATTGTTCTCGCTTTTTGTACCAACTCTTATACTTCATTGACTTTCTTTGATAAATAGCTTTCACTTATCAAGTTAATTAAATTCCTGCCTATTTATTTTAGATACTTAGATACTTTTCATATGTATTTAAGTTCGGGATGTCTTGTTCTTGAGGAGATCAAGGAGAGTCAGTGAACTATTGTCATCACTCACTGACTTCATCATCTTCGTTCAGGTTTGGAGAGACTTTCTTTAGTCTATCATAAACTTTTGAAGACAACTCCCTGCTTAGAGTATTTTCTTTTTAATCCTAATTGATAATCATTGAACCCGAGTCTAAGACTAAGTGTAATAAGGACCCCCCCCCCCCCAAGTGACCTACATCTCCATTTTCATATCAGCTTTCTCTCTCATAGACTACTTCATGACCAACTTGATGTAATAAGGAGACCACCATCTCAATTTTTTATTTTTTATTTTTATTTTTTTAATTTTATTTTCAGCTTTTTTAACAATAAAATTAAAACTTCATTAATAATAAAAAAACATTACATAATAATTCAAATAAAATTAAAAACTTAAACTAATAATCTAAATTATATTTCTTTTGATTTTTTTCCTTCATACAATGCCTTTTTTGCACGTCGGGCAAAGTCTCATTGATATGTTAATTATAGAAGAGGATGTCTTTGTCCCTTTTCTTTTATAGTTGAAATTCAAGCACTTCACGTAGTGCAAGTTATTCTCTCTAGTTTGTAAGCCTTTTTTTTTCCCAATTTTGCTGCCTCCCAACGCGTCGCTTCTTCGATTTCCAATTGCCAATTCTTCAATGCTACATACTTATCATGTTGTTCCTTCTTCCCCCCCCCAACTAGCTGCTTTGATGCTTTTCCATTTGTCGGCTATCTTATCAAAAAGACCTCCTACAACATTTGAAGATTCCGAAGAAATGGAGGAGGATGATCCTTTCTTCTTAGCTCTGTCCGGATCTAATTGGTCGCACTTCCCGAACCTCTTCCTGTTAATCATATGCTTCTTTGTTCATCTTCAAACCACCATTTGCGAGTCTGATGTGCCGCGTGAGGTGGTTTCGAATGTCTTGGATTTTTTGTCCCCTTTTTGATTTATAAAATATTGGCATCTCAACATCTTTCCAATTAACATGGTCCTTCAAAACTCTCCAACACTCAGTCATTATGAAGTCCTAATTGTACGTCACCTTATATTCCTTACATGGCTTGTTCGTACACAGTTAGGTCACTTGTCCCACTCTCTTGCCTCCGTTTTACATTATTGTAAATGGCACAAAATTAATCAATTTTAGGAAGAAGCCTATTTTTCCATCTGGTGGTAATGGCATCGTATCCTTTTGTCGATTCCCCCATTTCATTCTCAAAGTAAGTCACCACATCCAACAAAAATCCCCTAGTCTTTTGAGCATTTCCTTTGATGTTGTTTTTCGACGTGTAGATCCACGCTTTACACAACGCTAGCTCTTTCGCTTGGGTCCATGGTGTTGACGAGGTTTGCTTTACAGTCAACGTGACTTTTTTACGCCGTTTTGTAATCTTATTAGCTTTGACGGGTGCCACCTCTGCGACGGGAGAGTCATCTTTAACAGGTTTGGATGGATCGTAACCTGAACCATGGCCCATAGAATAATCTTGATGACCACCCGAACCTTGACATGTAGAATATCTTGACTACCAAAAAACGGATCCATATCTACGTCAAGATTAAGAGGGTTAACCAGAGAAAATCGTTAAGTAGATTGAGGTTTTGTGAATCGAATTGGTTCAACGGTGGCGATGAATCGAATTGCAAACAATACACCAGATTTTGTTGTCATTGTTGGTAAAAGATTGTTGTTGTTGTTGTTGTTGGTTATACGGATGATGAAACTTATTATTTTGATAATATTGGTGTTGTAGTTGTTGTGATTGATAAGTGAAAGTTGTGGGTTGAAATTGAATGAGTGGTGAGAGACTGGATAAACAAAAATTGAAATCCAGTGTTAAGTTTGGAATGTTTTGTTGGCATCGGAATTTCGGAGTTTCGGTTTCGGGAGTTTTGTGAGACATTTTGTATAGAGATAAGAAGATTATAGTAAAGTGGTCTGAAATTGCATATAAAATGGTGAAGTGAATNATTTTATTTTTTTTAACGAAATGATCAGGTAGCCAACTCATCTCTTTTTCCCCTGTGACCGGCAACTTACGACCAGCAGTTTTAAGGTGGACTAGTCGGTTTAGGTAGACCGAATGACTTGTCTCCCTTTCTTACACTTGGTCTAACTAATAATAGATTAACAAAGTTAGCTCGATTGGGTTCCTTCATAAAGAAAATGGAGGTGATTGGGACACTCATATTTTTAATTGAGACACTCAATTGTTTAAAATTAGTTGAAGCACACTGTAAGTATTGTACAAATATATAATACATATAGTTGAGTGTCCTAATCAAAAGTGTGAGCTTCATTTTTGTATAGGAAAGGGTCAATTTGGGCAACTATATAGCGAGAATATTTAATTTATATACCATGAGGTCCTACATGTACAATATAATTCATTTATTTCTAAATGTTTAATTCTAAGGACGAATGCTTTTGGATCTAGAAGACCGAAGAATTAACTCAAGAAATGTTTTTAAGTAGGTAGAAGATATGTATACGTTGAGGTGTAAACGAGCTGACCGAGTTTGACAAAACTCGAGATTGACTCATTTAACATTAGAGTCGTTTAGCATTAGATAAGTTTGAGCTCGAACCCAACTCGTTTCGAGCCTTATCTGTAATGCTCAAGCTCGGTTCGTCAGTTAATCTTAAGCTCGAGCTCGACTCGTTTACGAACATTTTAGTTTTTAAAAGTCAAAATATGAAAGTGTGTTTTGTGATTAGATTTTAATTAATGAATTTTGTAAATATAACATCATTTAATTCGAAAATGTATCAATATTGCTTATTTATATCAAAACTATACTAGCTCTAGATGATACATGTTGATACAAAAGTTGGGCGTTCCTTGTTTGGGTTCCTTTCCTCGTATCAATTGATTGATATTGCTTGAGACCTGCACACTAAGAAAGCAACAAACACCGTTAGGCTTATCGAGGGATTGTCTCCCCCGATTATCCTCCGGCGTGAGAGTAAGTAATCGTGTTTTAGGGTTGTGAAGAGTTAGGGTTTGTAAGTCGTACCTTTGCGAGAGCTAGGGTGCCCTCTATATATAGACACGAAATCATTGTTGGTTTCGTGTTCCTCAAACCTTAGNTTTAATGAAATGGTCAGGTAGCCAACTCATCTCTTTTTCCCCTGTGACCGGCAACTTGCGACCAGCAGTTTTAAGGGGGACTAGTCGGTTTAGCTAGACCGAACGACTTGTCTCCCCTTCTTACACTTGGTCTAACTAGTAATGATTATCAAAGTTAGCTCGAATAGGTTCCTTCATATAGAAAATGGAGGTGATTGGGATACTCATATTTTTAATTGAGACACTCAATTGTATAAAAATAGTTGAAGCACACTGTAAGTATTGTACAAATATGTAATACATACAGTTGAGTGTCCTAATTAAAAGTGTGAGCTTCATTTTTGTATAGGAAAGGGTCAATTTGGGCGACTATATAGCGAGAATATTTAATTTATATACCATGAGGTCCTACATGTACAATATAATTCATTTATTTCTAAATGTATAATTCTAAGGACGTATGCTTTTGGATCTAGAAGACCGAAGAATTAACTCAAGAAATGTTTTTAAGTAGGTAGAAGATATGTATACGTTGAGGTGTAAACGAGCTGAGCCAAGTTTGACTCATTTAACATTAGAGTTGTTTAACATTAGATAAGTTTGAGCTCGAACCCAACTCGTTTCGAGCCTTATCTGTAATGCTCAAGTTCGGTTCGTGAGTTAATCTTAAGCTTGAGCTCGACTCGTATATGAACATTTTAGTTTTTAAAGGTCAAAATATGAAAGTGTGTTTTGTGATTAGATTTTAATTAATGAATTTTGTAAATATAACATCATTTAATTCGAAAATGTATCAATATTGCTTATTTATATCAAAACTATACTCTAGATGATACATAATTACACTATATTTAAATATGTTCAACTGAAAAAAACTCGTTTAGGCTCGTGAGGTTACTCGAGCTCTATATCTGAAGCTCAGACTCGAGCTTTATATATATATCTGAAGTTCAGACTCGAGCTCATTTGTTAAACGAGTTGATCTTAAGCTCGGACACGGTAAAAACTTATTCATGCACATAAAATCTATAATGAAAAGATTATTGTGCCCCTGATACGTTTTCCAACTTTCACCTAAATTACGAGTAGCAACAAAATCATTTCCTTCTAAGAAACTAAAAGAAATTATGAACATCACTTGCAATTATGCAATTTCTTTGTATTAATATAACCCTAAACCAACATTTCTTTCAAGTCCAGTCATATTAGAATGTTAAAAATACAAAACACAAACATACATAGTTTTGTTACGTCACGATTCACGAACGTTACATTACATAATAAATATTACACTTTTTTCTCAATTAGTACATTAGCAGCCTTGTTACCATAAGCAAATTAAGTTAACGATAGTTTTTTCATTTCTTTCTATCATCTTTTGTCTAGAAGCAGAATTACATGTTTCGCTTCTTACTCCTCTTCTTCTTTGGTGGCTGACGACCCTTTCCTCTTGGATCGTGTCCTTTATTTGCCGATGGTTCACCGTAGTCGTTGAGATGCACCCCTAGAAGCCTCCTTTGAGTCCCTGTAGCTATTTTTCTTGCTTCGTCACCTGTCGCCAAGAATAAGATCATGAAAAATCTGTAATAGTCGTTGAGATGCACCACTAGAATACTTTTCTTTTGTCTTCAACGCATAAATGCCCCCTTTAGTGATTCTGATTTCGTTTTCTTCATGGCATGCAGATTAGGGGTGAGCAAATGGACCGAGAACCGAACCGGAACCGAGAACCGAACCGGAACCGACCCAACCCGAACCGAATTTTAGAACCGCGGTCCGGTTCTCGGTTCTTCAATATTGCACATTGCGGTCTCGGTTCGGTTCGGAACCGCGGGTATCGGTTCCGGAACCGAAGAACCGCCGGAGTTCAGTATATCATCTCATATATGTTTCTTTTGTGTATAATACAGTAGCATGACCCAATGTTGTTAAAGTTTCAATCGAAGTAGGAAGTCATTTGATGAATTAAATATTAAGTGCGCTATGAATATCATTCGTTTTTAATTTGAAATAGTGAAATAAACCAACGTCTAGACAAATCTTGTATCTTTATAATACTGAAGTTATACAAAATCAATAATTTTTATAGTTAATACAGTTGTAAAAGATAGATACATATAAATAGGTTTCGAAACTACTAATATTCGATGCGTTGATAAAATACACACATATCAACCCAATAGACGTTGAAGGTAAAATTAAGTCTTATTTTATGTTTCCAATCTCGATTATTTATAGAATACTGGTGTCTTTCTTTTGCAAAGTATAATGTTTAGTTGAAGCATTTATTTGCGATACTGGAAATAATTACTTGGTATTTGTTGTACAATAATAAATAATGAAGACACCACAAGTTCATTAAATTTTAATTGCACTTGTTCAATTTGTTGCCATGTACGTTAATCATTCAATACCTTTATGGTTTAGACATAAATAAACACGTGAAACAAATGAACTTTTTGGTGTTTTTTAGAAAATTTCGGTTCTAATCGGATAGAACCGAAATACCCGGACCGGACCCGAGAACCGAACCGGAACCGAAACATGCTCTTCGGTCCGGTTCTCGGTTCCTAAAATATGAAAATTTCGGTTCTCGGTTCTCTCGGTTCCGGTCGGTTCCGAGCGGTTCCGGAACCGCGCTCACCGCAGATTATATTAATTAACAATTGGGTTTGGTAGTATTTAAGTTCTTTAAAAGCATATATTTACACGTTCACTTGACGTTATAAATCTAAGCATACTGACATTATAAATCTTTATACTCTACTAGCAGGGTACCCGCGCGTTGCGGCGGCAGGTACCCTGTGATTGAAGTTTTGGCAAACAATGTTGCTCATTAGTATTTATTTAAGATCAAAATTACTTTACTGATAGCGAAAATAATTTTGAATGCATGATAAACTGTTGAAGTTATAAGAAAATGATATATCATCTGAGTGACTGAGTCCACTTAAAATTTTTTTTTTTTTTTTATTTTTTTTACTTTAAATTTTTTTTTTTTTTTTTTTTTTTTTTTTTTTGAAAATTCAAATATAAAAACCATGTAATTTAGAGGTAGTTTTACAAATTTTTGGAAGAGAGTGTTTAGCAGCTTGATTTGTTTGTACATTGTGGTTTATAAATGATACTTTTAATTGAAATGGTGTTTTAAATGTTATATTAATTATAAGTGTTAACCAATCAATATGTGTAGGTGCTAATGTTTAAATTGATTGTACATATAGCTTAATATTTACTTAAAATCTACATATGGANCCTTTTTTTTTTTTTTTTTTTTTTTTTTTTTTTGTTAATTCAAATATAAAAACCATGTAATTTAGAGGTAGTTTTACAAATTTTTGGAAGAGAGTGTTTAGCAGCTTGATTTGTTTGTACATTGTGGTTTATAAATGATACTTTTAATTGAAATGGTGTTTTAAATGTTATATTAATTATAAGTGTTAACCAATCAATATGTGTAGGTGCTAATGTTTAAATTGATTGTACATATAGCTTAATATTTACTTAAAATCTACATATGGAATTCTTAAAAAATTGAAAGAGAGAGAGAGTCAAAGATGCATTATAAGATGTATAGATTACTTGAATAATCTACAATTATTTAAGTTAATGATCGAGCATCCGCAATATCACAAAAATGTTAGATTAACTTAAGAGGGTTGTCATTTTCCATAACAATTGGAGACATCTAAAAGTCTAGCCCGCCTTCTAGAAAGGAATCGATCGCCCTTGCCTTAGAGTATCCCAAATTATTCTCTATATATACTAAAACGGTTGAGATGGGCCAACAACAATTTTTTAATAATAAATTAGCGGGCTAACTTTCAGTCCAAAACGATGACCCAACAATTATTTGGTGTTCGGTAATTAAATTTTCAACGTTTATTGGTTTCTTTATCAGTTCGAGACCACATATAAAGTGAACTACTTGTGTTCGTAATTTTTGGGTCCAAATAGTATTTCAATATTTTGTAAAAAAACACGTTTGAATGTTATATTTAAGTTCAACAAACATCGAAGCATGTGTCGAAAATTCGTTTCACACTTTTGTTAACGCTAACTAGAACCAAAAAAAAAAAATCCCAGGCACTAATCTAAAAACCTGCGTTTTGTTAAGTACCACGTTTCCTACAATTGTTTCATTCGCCATTCCAGATTTTACACATACAACCATCAAAAAATGTAGCAAACACCCTGCCGCAACGCGGCGGGTTCCTTCACCTTGTTATACCTAAAATTGCCCACTATTATTGTCAAACGAGTGACACAATTAATTTTCTTTATCACCACCTAATAAAATAAAAATAAAAAGATACTCCGTATATAACAAAGATACGAAGAGCTTGACATAACAATTGCGAGTTCCCCGTTCCGAGCCAATCACTCTTCAGCTGCAATGGTAACCACGACTAGGATCATTGCCACCCCAAGTATCCTTTCTACCATTGTAGAAGCTCTGTGGGTATTATACTTATTTAGTTGTTGGTAAAAGATATCAATTTAAAGAGAGTTTAAGCAATGCTTATTTAACCTTATTTTTGGACTTACGAGCTTATTATGACTAGCTTTGCAAAAATTGACTTAGGTTGTCGACTAATGAGTTATTAATCATATCACTAATAGGCATATGCCGAGGCGATTTGAGGTGAATCGGCCATATTAGTCAGGCGTCTCAAAATCAGTCGAGAATATGAGTAATCGACCCAACTCTCGGTTAAATAAGCTAAACTCTGATGACTTCTTTTTTCACTTAAAATTGGGGTTTTCTTTTCTTAATTTGGCAGTCGTTGTCTAGTAGTAGTTATCTCTAAAAAATCCATTTATGTTTCATTTTTTTCGAAGTCACAATTAACACACTCAAATTTTGTTTCATCTGTTTCAGAAATTGATTACACAATCAAATAGTTGCCATAATCAAATTACACTAACGTATGTGTGTGTGTTTTTAGGAAGATGAAGCTGATTTATTTATTAATTTATTTATTTTAAACACTTTATAAAGTGTATGGTTGAGCTGTTGGATAGCTTGGATCGGGCTATTTTATTTATTTATCTATTTTTATTTTGTAACTTAAAAAAAATATTATTTGTTATTAGTCAAAATTTATTGCGTTTGAAAAATGAAAAATAAAATAAAATTGTGGGTCTCAAAAGTGTTGGTGTTAACATGCTACAGGGAGGGGTGTTTTCGGGTGTTAGTGTTAAAAGTAAGAATGATGATATGGGTTGATGTTACGCTCATATGACTGCACTTTTCGGGTGTTAACATGTTACCATACCCGATGTTGATATATTACCATACCCGATGCTCTTATATGGTTATATTCTTATAGATCCCTTTCAACCTTTTTATATACATATTTTACTCCACAATATGTTTTAGTCAAATTCAATCAGGCTAACACGATCAAACATGAATCTTATACGAATATTCAACGATAAGTTCACCCAATCATAAGCCATGCATACTCTAATCTTTTTCTTTCTGCATTTCTTGCTATGTAACCCGGATCCAATAAAAAATTGGGAGGAAATATATATACAATAAATACTGTAATAATATAAAATGGGAATATTAATGCATCATGATAGAGCTGACAAAGTTGCACAAGTCGATGCCATCTCAATATATTATTAGCGGGTGTGAACTTGTGAAATGTGATGTCTGTCCGTACACAATAAAAAACCTTAAAATAATACACTGCCAGCTTGTTACTTAAAATTTCATTTTACGATAAATAATGAGGACATGTAATTGTAATCGTCTGAAATCTAGATTAACAAAATATAGGTTATTATACAGTATATCTAACTATAATAATATTTATATACTACTTGTACTTTTTTCCACGACAATGTGATATCACATGTGTCGATATGAGTGGGTCCTTCGTGGTTTACTAGAACTTGTCGGATACTCAGTTTCAAGTCAAAACATACTTGTTAATTGCTAAACTATGATTAAATTAATCATCACCTTTTGTAGGACATGTTTCAACGTTAGCCAAGCGCTTCGATACTCATCAGATATATAATGCGATTCGACGTTAAACTTTAAAATACATCGAGTGGACCTCTTCTAATTAAATACGTTAAGTTCCAAGTTTCTAATACATCAAAATATTTAAGGCCATGTTTGAAAATTGGAAACCCTTTTACTATATATCTGAAAACAAGTGAGTACAAATGCCTTCATTTTGAAGGATTTTTTATACTCAGCTCCAAAAGGTCGTGTTTAAGAAGTAATTAAAGATACGCGTGAGTTATTGTATTTCAACTATAACTAGCTGAAGGAGTTAGGTGATTCATAAATAACCATTTTACACTTGTTAGAATTGAATATTCTATTAATTAAGCATTTATAATAAGCATAGTTCTTGTGTTCCAATGCATATACAGTTTCATTCATACACTCAAATCTTATATGCTTCAGGATATCACCAGGAATAAACATCAAGCACTCATATAACTAAGCAACATCATAACCAGTTTCCAGACAATTAATTCAACAAAACCCTAGAAGATATAAGCATATAACTAAGCCGGGTGGAGCGTGACTAACGCAAGCTTGGCACCCTCTAACATCGACTCGTGACTTAAATCACAATGAGTTTGCAAACAATAAAAATGGTGACCAAAGAGCTAACACCAATTAACCTAGCTAAAATATATAAGTATATAACAGATTACCTACCTGAGCTAAAGCCGGAATTTTCACCAGCAGCAAAACAAGCAGCCAATAATAATGCAAGCACCGCCACAAGCCACCATATTCGAACATGATACCCTACACCCATCTCTATCTGTTTGTTTGTTTTAATGTACGAAATAAATTGAATGCAAATAAATATTTATAGATGTGAAGGAGTTGACGTTTTACATATCGTGGGCGCCACGAGTGGGTAAATAAACTGTTAAGTTAATCTGGACCGTTGGTTAAAGGTCAACCCTTTTTTGTGTTGTTGTACATGTTTGCTTGTTTTACTCATAAAGTGTAGGGTTTTCTTAAGGTGATTTGCAATGTTGTTTTGAGGATAAGTTTTTTCTTTGATTATAAAGCCACTTGAAATGTTGTTCTCATTTATGTTAAACTACTACTACTATTTTATTGGTCACTCAACATCTATAAGGTTTGTCGTATCCCATAAATATATACTCCTTTCCTCCATATAAAATATAGTGTTCCATTTTTCTTAAACTGTGTCCATTTATAAACGAACGTTGAATTTGAGATGGATGAAAATATGTTGAGAACAAGTGTTTACCTCCGGACCGTTGATCTTTTTAAACAGTTTCTAATTAAGCATAGCCAGTTTTGGATATATTGCAAGGAAAAACTATAGCAAATAACTAGTGACACTTTTATAAAGCTAAAGCCCATTGGTGATCAACGATCCAATCGGTCATTTCAGATTTAAGTTTATCGCAAACAAATAACACATATCTTCATATTTGTCACGTGTCGTCTAAATTTGCTTCGAATTGTAAAGGAAATACGAACTTTTGTTCATATAAGATTGGGTTAATTCTACTGTTAGGTAACGAATTTTTCAAAAAATTTCAAGGTAGTTTACTCTCAAAAATACTATGTTAGGTAATGAAACTTTAATCTGTGTTCAATGTTAGATAATACGGAGTATTGGGTATTTTTGCAACTTATTGTGACCTGCTAAACTGGTAAGTTGAAGGGTATATTTGTCCTTTCAGCTTATCTCCTCTCAAACTCTCTCCCTCATCTTATCCATCCGCCATCAACAACCACAGCCACCACCACCGCTGTCATCACCACACCATCATCACTGTTGTGCCGCCACCACCACCACCACCATCTGATCTGTCATCACCACCACCACCACCATCTGATCTGTCATCACCACCACCACCACCATCTGATCTGTCATCACCACCACCATCCCCACATCCACCACCACCACTAACACCACCACTAATACCACCACTTCATAATCCATCATCACGACAATCCAATACAACCTGAACAATCACACATCCCATCTCCAAATATCAAACATTCGTAAAAAAAATGATCTCAGTCATGTATTTCGTTTGCATATCTTATGAGATTACACGAACCTTATAGATTTGAGCAAATCGATAATAAACTCTTCATTGATCTATAAGAAGCACCACTTCTTTTTAATATACGAAATAAATAAATAAAGATAAATAACAATGTTGTTATCCTCTCTCTTTTCTTTCATTAAAAGAAACACGAAAAAAAAAGAGAAACCTACCAGAGACCTCTAATGAGATCTTTGATGACGAGCTGTGAAAATGTATTCTTCGTGGTGTGCCTTTGTTTTGGTATTCGATTCTGAGCAATTGTTTGTGTATTCGTGTGGTTGGAGTGATAAGGATGTATGCTTGAAGCTGCGTTGGTATGATGGAGAAATAAGGTGAGTGCTATAATTGTATGTTTTGAAAGGATATAAAGATGGATTAGATCTGTTTGATTTCATTGTTGGAGTGATAAGGAGATTAGGTGTGATTGATGTGTTATCAGGTTTATGGAGTTATAAGGAAGACTTAATTTGTTGTGTTGGGGTTGATTCGTGATAATCCAACAGGAGATATAAGGTGGATTATGTCTTGTTGTTACTACGTTTTATGTTGGAGATCGGTTGATCTATTGGAGTGATAAGGTGGATCAGTTGTCTGCATATTATTTGGTTGCTGAAGAAAATAATATTGAAGATAAATGAGGTTGAAGATGAGGGTGTTTTTGTCATTTCACTGGTTTATACATTCATTTGATAGTCAAAACGGTCATATTACCTAACCTTGAACAAAGATTAAAGTTTCATTACCTAACATAGTATTTTTGATAGTAAATTACCTAACATTGGAAATTTTGAAAAGTTCGTTACCTAACAATAGAATTAACCCTATAAGATTATAAGATGTGTAATGTGTAATTTGCACAAAGCTCTAAGGCTAGATGGCAAGGGTGTGGTTTTTTTACCTGACACCTCAGCGCCACCTCAACTTTCTCTCTCCTCTCACTTCCCTTCAACTCACTTCATCTTTTAGTTGGCAACGTCACCTTTAACTTCACTTTTCATTAAAATACCCACTTTATACAAATATACCACACTAAATACCTCACACACAAAATAAAAAATAATAAAACTTCAAGTAATACTTATGGTGAACCGTTCACCATAATTAGTCTTGGGAGCATAACCTCTCGCGTGAATCAAGATAGAAGGCAAGGGGAGAAATGGTGAAGTGGTGTTGCAAGGTGAAGGGATCACCTCCCTTGCCGAGTAGTCTAAATATGACATACAACTACGATAATTAGATGCTTACTTTAAGATGTTATTATCATGCAATTCTTATATGAATAATCTGAATCAATGAATCTCATGCATAAGCTGTAATGTGGACAGAAAGGTCTCATTCATAGAGAAAGCGACTTTGCCACTAAAATAAGAAGAAAGAAAATGACTTTAACTTTGAGTTGTTGTCAAAGCAAAAATGCATTTTTTATACCAACCCACATGAAGTGGTGTCATATGCATTATTGACATAGCTATATTTGGTTATTTTGCATTGCACTTTTGATCCTTTTCACCCTTTCATTGTTATTAAATCGACCAATAGCTAAAGTATAGTAACAAACACGATACAATCTTTCAACTAATAAGCATCAGTTCACTAAAGCAATACAAATATCCATGTTTTGATCCGTATATATAACAAATTTCAATTACTAATGGATTAACTAAACAAAATTTTTGAACCGACACATTCATTAAAAACAAGATTTATTCACAACAACCATTGCTATGAATCAAATAAAAATGCCCTTTGTTACCCAAAATCCACCCACCCCAAGATGGGAAGAAGAATCGAGACCAAGAGCTCATGGAAGTTTATAAAAAGTAAAGCAAGACGAACATGGTCTAAAGGACCCAAATACGCCGCATCAAGCTATGATGCGCCGCATATTAACAAAAATACAATAAGGGGCCGTAGCCTGTTGAGAAAATGCACTACATTTGAGGGGGTTCGGTGCAAAACTGGAATTTTTTTAATGTTTTTCGTTATTTAGAAAAGTGCAAGGGCATGTTTACACCAGTTTTTTTTTCCTCCAACTCTTCTATACTTATAAATATATGATTTGTTATATAATTATTGGTTTATTAATAAAATATGTGTTTGAGTTTTCTCTTGTTAGGGTTTTATTCCCTTGAGGTGCGCCTCGATTATCAACCTTTGGATTAGAGTTTTATAAAAATTTGTTTCTACGTCGTGCGTCAGTTGGCATCAAATCATGTTAGTATCCTGATGGTGAGTAGTGAAGAAGATCAAAAATTCGTGCTACTAAGTGGATCCGGTCGACCGAAGACATGGATCATGCGGTCAATGCGATCAATGATCTCACATTCGAATTCATGAGTATGTCCACCGCTCTTGATCAATTACGATACGAGATCGTGGGTGATGGCAATCACAAAAATTGCGAGGGTAACCATAATGGTGATCATAGATTCAGTATTAACAACGATGGATTCTATGATAATCATATGTGTAACTAATATGTCGATCAAAACTAGGGACTTGTTGATTCCAATGGATCTTCAGATGAAGATGGAGGTTATAGAGTTCTTGCTGGAAAATAAAGAGGACGGTTTAATGGTCCTAGGGTTTTGAATAGCAAGAATGAGGGTCGACATGGCTTTGGAGATGACAAAGGTATCGTGTTAAGGGTGAGATTCCCAGTTTTTTTTTGAAATCTTGACCTTGAAGTTGCATTGGATTGGTTATATGAGGTTGATAAGTTCTTTTACATTTTGGATTTTCCTGAAGAAGAACAAGTCAAGATTGTAGCCTACAAGTTACGTGGAGGAGTTAGAGCTTGGTGGCAAAATGAACCAAACGACCATAGGAGGCAAGGCAAAGATCTTATCAACACATGGCAAAGGATGAAAAGAGTGATCAAAGGTAAGTTTTACTCCCGGATATTAAACAAATTATATATCAACAATATCACACTTGTGTTTAAAGAAAAAGAACCATGGTGGAATACATGAGTGAGTTCTTGAGATTGCAAGCTTGGTGTAACTTGAAGAAATCCTAAAAACAAACTAAACTCGGGTATACTAGTCGGTTGAATCCTTCAATCCAATAGAGTTTGAGTTTGTTGTCAATTAGGACCATTGATCAAGCCCAAAATTTAGATATGAAGGTAGAACGACCAATAACCGAACAAGCTTTGAACTTTGGAAGTTCAATGGAAGAGAATTCATATTTGAATTCTACTTAGGTAAACCAATCTAATCAAATCATTTTATTGTTGGAACTAATACATCTTCAAGTTTGACTTCTCCAATTTTTGGTAGGGGTAGTGGTAGTGGTGTGGTAAAACATGTTATTGCTAAAAAGATGAACTCCAATTGTTATGCCATACTTGTGGCATCTAGGTGTTTTGGGTGTGGTCAATCGGGTCATAGGTCAAACAAGTGTCGCAAAAGGAGTTTAAACGCGTATGCTAAGGTAAATTATGAAGGCAAGAAAGGAAATTCATTTTAGTGATGATTTAGAACATAATGATAATTTTGCTCAAGTTAAGGATGAGATTCTGAATTTGATGGTGCAACGTACTTTATGTTCAACGAGAGTGGAAGAATCTTCACAACAAAACAAGATCTTTGAAACTAATTGTTTGGGTGATGGCAGCGTATGTTAGTTAATCATTGATGGAGGAAGTTGATGGATCTAAACACACACCTTGTGTTAGAGATACTTTGAGTAATGTTATTAAGCACGCGGAATTTACTTAGTAACACTTAGAAGATTGTTTATGTGATGTATTGTGAGTGAGAACAGTAGTATGTAACACAAAGCTTCAATATTATTAATGATAATAATACGAGTGATCTTAGCTATCACTAGGGTTACACCTTGAAGCT
>LBNU01032299.1:23271-34636 GCA_014162995.1 Artemisia annua | reverse complement strand
TGTATGAGTTGGAGTCTGTCTGTTCATCTGCTGTTGGTGAAGCTGTTGGAGGTGCATTAGTTTCTACGGTAGTTGTAGTAACGGGTGTATCAGGCACTGGAATAGTGGCAGTTTGAGCAGCGGAATCGGTGGATACATTTTGTGCACGATTTTCAAAAGAGTCATCAAACAGTGGAGTGAACAACGTTTCCAATTCTTGACGGGTTAAAGGTAAAGGTGCATTTGAACGATCTGGGAAATTCAAACGGTTAAGTTCGGGTCCTAAGCTGTTGCGCTCAGAAGCAATATCAGTGAGCTCATCAAAATTAGCGTGTATAGTCTCTTGAATCTCTCTGGTCCGACGGTTGTATATCCGAAATCCCTTAGAATTCTCACAATAGCCAATAAAGATTCCTACATCAGCCTTAGCTTTAAGCTTTCTAAAGTTATCACGATTGTGACCAAGATCTTCAACATAGTAAACACGACTGATTTCAATATTCCCACTGACATAGTCACCAAACCCATAATAGCAGCGAAGTGATCATTCTCGAATCTGACAGTACCGATGACCTTTGATACAAAGTTTCTTAACAGTTTGAGATTGCCTGTCATATGTCGGGTACACCCTGCTATCAACAATCCAGAGAATGATTTGCACCACCTGCATCACACGAAGGAGACGACGTCAAACTTAATTGACTTAAATGTATTCCGAGAAATACCACCAAAATTAAAAGCAAAAAGAATATTTTAATGCAAGTGCACGTCTTTTGAGTAAAATTGAGAAAATTTTGACGAACATTCTCCCCCTCAACATTTGGTCGTAAAAATATGGAAAATTTTGAGAGACCAAAGTGTTGAACGAGATCGTGTGCTTGCATTTGTGAACTAAATGAAATAAAAGTACGAAATGAAATGAAAGAAAATATTTTTGTAGTTTTTATGGTTTTTCAATTTTTTCTTTTGATTTTGAATAAATATTTACAAAAGATATTTTTGGTGTTTGACTCCATTAATTGTTTTCCAGAAGAGATTTTAAATCATCTGGTGTCAAACAACGCATACCAATTCGGTGAACGAGTTCAGTAAACCTAGCCGGTGGTAAAGGTTTAGTGAACAAGTCTGCCAATTGGTATTCGGTACCCACGAAGTATAACTCTACTGTACCCTTCTCGACATGCTCCTTGATGAAATGATATCGGAGATCGATATGCTTAGACTTGGAATGTAGAACCGTGTTGCAGGAAATAGCAATGGCACTTTTTGAGTCACAGTACATCGGAATCTTCTCGAATGAGTAGCAATAGTCCATCAGCTGCGTACGCATCCAAATGATTTGAGCACAGCAGGCAGCCATAGCCACATATTCTTATTCAGTATATGAGAGTGAAGTGCAGTCCTGCTTTTTAGATTGCCAAGACACAAGCTTGTCTCCAAGAAACTGTAAACCACCAGAAGTACTTTTTCGTGTATCCATACACCCTGCATGATCAGCGTCTGAAAAAGCAATTAGTTCAAAACCAGAATCCTTCGGATACCAGATCCCCATGTGAATGGTTCCTTTCACGTATCGAAGGATTCGTTTAGCCTCATTGAGGTGACGTTCAGTAGGACGCGACTGATAGCGAGAGCACATAAACACAGCAAATACAATATCCGGTCTGCTAGCGGTTAGATACATGAGCGACCCAATAATACTTCGGTATTTTGTGGGGTCTACCATTTTCCCATGTAAATCCGCATCTAACTTAGTGGTGTTTGACATTGGGGTATTGTATGTGTCACAACTGGTCATTCCATGTTTCTTTATTATTTCAAGAGCATATTTTGATTGACTTAGGAAAATACCACGGGGAGATTGATGAACTTGTAATCCTAGAAAGAACGTAAGTTCACCCATCATTGACATTTCAAAGTTTAGTTTCATTAATTTTGCAAAAGCATTAGAATACTTTTTGTTAGTAGATGCAAAAATAATGTCGTCTACGTAAATTTGTACGATTAAAACGTCTTCCCCGTGTCTTTGGATAAATAAAGTTGGATCTATCAAACCTTTGGTAAAACCATTAGCAAGTAAGAAAGCAGTAAGTTTGTCATACCATGCCCTGGGGGCTTGTTTGAGACCGTAGAGAGCCTTCTTAAGTCGATAGACATGGTTTGGATGCTCTGGGTCTACAAATCCTTCCGGCTGACTGACGTATACCTCCTCACGTAACTGACCATTCAAAAATGCTGTTTTGACGTCCATTTGGTACACGATCATGTTTTTGTGAGCAGCGTATGCCAGAAAAATCCGTACAGCTTCAAGTCTAGCCACGGGTGCGAAAGATTCTTCAAAGTCGATTCCTTCCTCCTGACTATAACCTTTAGCTACCAATCGGGATTTGTTGCGTATGACATTACCTTCTGCGTCCAACTTATTCTTCCATATCCATTTAAGTCCAATCACATAAACTCCATCCGGTCTTTCAACTAATTCCCAGACTTCTAGTCTCTTGAATTGGTCGAATTCTTCTTGCATAGACTCAATCCAATTATCATGTGTCATTGCTTCCTTGATGCTTTTTGGTTCGGCATGAGAGATGGTGAGTGCATACATGCAGTGTTCGGCATCGGAGTGAAGTTTCTGTCGAGTCATCACTGGAGCTTGGGGATGACCAATAATGTTGACAATTGGGTGATCACGTGTCCAATGATGTGTTGAAGGGTGAGGGTTATGGAACTGCTGCACATTAGTCGATTCCAAATCCCGTGTTGACGACTCTGGAATATCAGAAAGGTTGGGAGTCGGTGCAAACGGATTAAAGAATGCATTGGGATCGTAATTTGCAGGTTCGGGTACTTCTTGTTGATTCAGATCTTCAGGTGCATTGTATGAGTTGGAGTCTGTCTGTTCATCTGCTGTTGGTGAATCTGTTGGAGGTGCATCAGTTTCTACAGTAGTTGTAGTAACGGGTGTATCAGGTACTGGAATAGTGGCAGGTTGAGCAGCGGAATCGGTGGATACATTTTGTGCACGATTCTCAAAAGAGTCATCAAACAGTGGATTGAACAACGTTTCCAATTCTTGACGGGTTAAAGGTAAAGGTGCATCTGAACGATCTGCGAAATTTAAACGGTTAAGTTCGGGTCCTAAGCTGTTGCGCTCAGAAGCCATATCAGTGAGCTCATCCAAATTAGCGTGTATAGTCTCTTGAATCTCTCTGGTCCGACGGTTGTATATCCGAAATCCCTTAGAATTTTCACAATAGCCAATAAAGATTCCTACATCAGCCTTAGCTTTAAGCTTTCCAACGTCATCACGATCGTTGTTCGGGTAACATATTGCACCAAAGACATGAAGGTGTTGAACATTCGGCTTTAGTTTGTGGACAAATTCATAGGGTGTGCGATTGTGTCGTTTGTTGATCATACATCGATTCTGGGTATAACATGCGGTTGAGACGGCTTCTGCCCAAAGATAGTCTGGTAGTTGTGCATTGATCAGCATTGTGCGGGCGGCTTCCACTAAAGTACGGTTTCGTCTTTCTACCACGCCGTTTTGTTCAGGAGTCCGAGCAATTAAGTTTGAAGTGTGATTTTTCCTTCAGTATCGGCAATGAATTTCATCTGATACGGTCCATCTTTGATTGATTTCAGCAGTAGATCAGAATGTGGACGTTTTTGAAGCCATTACAGAAATCTGTCTTTCCAAACATGGTATGGTTCTGATAGCATAAATGGAGGAGTATATGCAGTTCCACGTAGTAGATGTTGACGAGCATTGATGTATAGAGGATGTTGAAATGGAGCTTCAGAGTATGGTACGTAAGACATGATTGATAACTTGTGGTTTATGGATCTTGTAGAAGGTATAGTAGTTAAGACAAATCTTAGAAAACCAAAACCCAAAGTGATTTCGATGCTTGGTAAAAGGATGATTTCGATAAAATAAGTATGATCTCGATAACTCACGTTGTTCTCGATAAAAGG
Organism: Artemisia annua; assembly: GCA_014162995.1. Taxonomy (NCBI): domain Eukaryota; kingdom Viridiplantae; phylum Streptophyta; class Magnoliopsida; order Asterales; family Asteraceae; genus Artemisia; species Artemisia annua. The sequence goes on along the minus strand of LBNU01032299.1, from coordinate 30,682 downwards.
AAATTATCGAGAAATGTTGGAGACAATTATCGAGATCTTTGGTTCTATGAAGACAAAGTATGTTTTCGATGTTTCTGAAAGTAATTTCGATCGATTCACAAGATTTCAAAAACAAACAATTGATTTCGATAACTGGTGAAGTTCTCGATAACCTCAGGTTTTCGATAACAAGTAACCAAAGTTTCGAGATTATACAATAACGAAACTATCCAATAAGTCGAAGTGTTTTCTTTCTTATACAAGAGAGAAAAGCACTGAGCAAGCAACAAAAAATACTTAAGTAGTAATATCGAAGGTTCTCGATAAAAGAGGGTTTAATGTTTCTCGATAAAATGAGGTTTTAGACGTTCTCGATAAATTGGGGTTTTAGAGGTTCTCGATAAGATGCCCAAAACGTAGATTTTTCTTTTGTGAAAAAGCAAGCCTAAAACAAGTTTTTAATCCAAGATTCTTGTACAACTAGCATTAAAATGATGAAATCTTAATGAAAGTTGCAAACTTGAACTTTTTAACAAAAAATATAAAATTTTCGATAAATAGTACAAGTTTGTACGAATCTTAAAAAACCCAAAAATTTTGAAACTTTGTTGTTTGTTTTGGTTTCTAACACAAGTTTGTAATCAAATATGTGATAAAAACACAAAAGAAGCAAGAAAGTTGGAAAATTTTTGAATCTAACGAGACTAAGAACAAGTTTTGGGGCGTATAATCACAAAAATTTAAACTACACCTTCTTCTAGCGATTGATACCACTTGTTAGGTCACCATATTAGTAAACACAAGTATTCAAATGAGAGAAATGAGATGAGAATTAGACTTGGTTGATTAAGATCAATATGAAAGATGAAAGAACAAGAGTTTCCTTTAGATATGAAATTAACCAACAAATATTATGAGATACTTGGTGTCATATTTATAGGAGAGGAATAGGGCAACACTCCCTTCCTTCCCTATCATCTAATTCGTGGGCTTCAAGGCCCATTGGACACCTTATTGGACTAAACATTAACCATACGAGTAACTAACATAATTAAGATAAAAGTGATAATTCTAGCAACCTATTACATTTACTGAAATGACCGAGACTTGACTGAATAGTTGAAAACTATGATCCTAACACAAAGTTTGAGGAGAACATGAACAATCTAATATTCTTGTCACCTGTTTATCAATCTATCAGAGACGTTGACCTAGTAAGCACTTTTATTTTACTAGTTTGTATGAGATAAAAAACTGATGAACTTATAGGCAATTGTAAATTTTAACACTATGTTTAACAGATGCTTTTCCCGATGATGCTCGCTGACGAACACTTCTATGTCGTCTGTTTCAACTTGAAAGAACCTCAAATCCATATTCTTGAAAACATGGATCACAAAGAATCAATCAAAAATAGATATCAGAAAAAGTTTTCTCATTAGGTAAGAATGTTATGTATATTAAATGTATGTTCATCAATGTAGTTAAATTGAAGCTCATTGTTTTTAATTTGTTATTACAGAGATATCTCTTTTTAAAGTTCTTGAAAGATAATGGATATCCACATTTCAAAGCACTGGATGATTACAAAGTAGCTAATGTAAAAATGCCATGGCAAACCAACAACAATTATGTTGATTGTGGAATTTTCGCCATGAGGCACATGGAAACGTATTTAGGAAACAAGGACTTTGATGCTGGGTTTGTACCAGAAGGAAAAGAACAAAAGAAACAGATAGAAGACTTGAGAAAGAAGTACCTGACAAAGATTTTGTTGTCCGGCTACAATGAGAACAGACATGTAGTGGAGAGCGAGATTGAAGAATATCAATGTTTAACTTTGAGGGAAAAGAGAATGCTCCAGAACAACTCAGCAAAGAATATTGCAGAACGTGCCAGCGATTATTTCGATAAGGAAGCTAGTGCTCTTCTAAAAAAGAACTCAAAACAATCTGATCTAATAGTTTGTTATGGTTAAATAGTTTGCAGTAGTAATCTAATCTAATTGATGAATGTTTGAAATATTTACTTGCTTGGTATGGTTAAAATAGTTTGCAGTAGTAATGGTTTTTGTTGGCAAGTGATTTTTTATTTCCAGAACAATCTAATGTAATTGATTTATGTTTTAATATAAATATTAGTTTTTTAAGTTCATAACAAGTTATTTTGGTTAGTTGGTATGGTCAAGTTATTTTAGGTTAACAAAATTATCAATTTGTTATGTTAAATAAAATTGATGAACCTAAACAATAAATTTGATGAACCTGAAAAAAGTTACTTTGATCATTATAAAAAAAATAACTTTTTAAAGTAAAATTTATAATTATGAAAAAAAAGAACTTTTATAAGTAAAATTTGATGAACCGAAAAAAATTTGATGAACATCTGTTAAGTAAAAAAGTTATAAATTTGATGAACCTGAAAAGAACTTTGTTCAATTTGATGAACCTGAAAAAATTTGATGAACCTGAAAAGAACTTTGTTCAATTTGATGAACCTGAAAAGAACTTTTATAAGTAAAAAAAAGAGAGAACTTTTATAAGTAAAAAAAAGAGAACTTTTATAAGTAAAATTTGATGAACCTGAAAAGAACTTTGTTCAATTTGATGAACCTGAAAAAATTGATATTATTTTGAAAAAAAGAGAACTATTTAGTCAGGGTGAAAGTTTGATGATTGAACCTGAAAGAACTGTTGATCAATGTTGCATGACACATCTCTTAGCAAACACATTTGATGAGACCTGAAACAAGTTGCTTTGATTATATTTCTTACTTAAGTAAATTTGATGAAACCTGAGCGAACCACTTCTTATCAACAACTACTTCACATTTGATTCTGTCTAACAGAAAAAATTCAAAGTTATTTGATCGCATTATCAAAAAAAAAAAGAAAAAAAAAACAAAAAAAAAAAAAAAAACCATTCTATCAACCACAATCTTCCGCATTTCTTGTACTAACAGACAATGTATGGTACCGACGTCATTTAGCAGCCGATTCTTCTCAGCATCTCGGCCTTCGCCGCATCGCGGCCGCAGGGGCGGGGGGGGGGGGGTGCGGGGGTGCGGGGGGCTGGGGCGGTGGGTCGCGCGGCGGGGAGGGGCGCGGGCAGGGGCGGCGCGTGCGCGCCGGCGGGTCGCGGCCCGCGTAGCTCAGCCAATCTCCCCTTCTGCTTCAATCGTCCCTCACAACAGCGCTTGATCACTATGCCCTTCTTCGCATCAACGTTGCGCTGCGCTGATGGGATCTGCACTCGCCTGATTATGACGTCGTCGCAATTGTAGATTTGAGAATATAGCAGTTCTTCCATACGGCGTTCTGATTGGCCCCTCACAACAGACAACTTAAATCAACCAAGGCATATTGGGGCTCAACAGGGATAAAGTCCAACAGGCTTGCCAACCTACCAAGGGGGTATAGTATTCCGTGGGTGCTTAAGTCTCAAGCCGAGGGTGAAAACGCTGGTAATACGCGGAATTTCGTGATTCGACCGGTTGAGATGAACAGGGAACGAAGGGCGTGTGAGTGATTACACTAAGGATTTATGAAAGGAAATAGCTTAAACAAGCTATAACAACAATTACGTGAAAGCAAATTGGTTAAAAACGTTTAAAGACTAAAAACGCGTACGTTTAATTAAAAACTACGTAACTGAAGGAAATAAAAATTGAATTCTGTCCAATATAAATCCCACGGATGTGAAAATTATATTTTTGGAATCCAAATTGTGAAAGAAAATTATTGGAAAAAGAAAATTATTTATTTAGACTATTTAATTATTTATTATTAATTAATAACTATTTTTAACTATATAAACTAATTTAAATTATATTAAATACTAAATGAACAGTAATAATTCTAAAACTTTTTCTAAAAATACTTTATAGTATAATGAAGCTATAAAAAATATAAAAGTGCTAAAAACCTTATTAATAAGCTGAAAAATAAGCTGAATAAGTAAATAAGCTTAAAAGGAATCACACTAGTATATAAATAAGTGGGGAAAGATTAAACACTAAGACTTGGATAGCCCAGATGGTGCGTGGCCTTGTTTTGGCTTTGACCAAGTTTTACCAAGAGGTCCAGGGTTCAATTCCCACTAACTGCACTTTTCCCTTTTTATTTTTCTTTTCTATTTAGAAATACATTTTAATACTAATAATAACCAACTTTAATAAAGATGAACTTTTTAAAACTCAAAAATAAGCTACTAGGGAGCTTATTGATTTAACAGATAAGCTTTTTAAGCTTAAACTTGGATTTTGAAATTGAAAAGCTAGGAAATAAGCTACAAGCTAAAAAAAAAAGGCTAAAATAAGTTGAGACAAGTGAGTTGAGCTTAAAGGAAGCTGAAACAAAAGGAAAAGCTCAATGAATAAGCTGAAAAGAAGTAATAAGCAAAACCAAACTACTTAGATAACAAAACAGGTCTAGAAGCTACTTGCAGGCCTGATTTGGGCTTATCACATAAGCTCAGAAGCTAAAATAAGCCTTAAAGCAACAAGCTAGGTCTAATGGCTTCCTAAAAAGACCAAGGACACAAGCTTATCCCCACTAATAAGCACACAAGAAGCTAAAATAAGCCTTAAAGCAACAAGCTAGGTCTAATGCACCCTATCTCACCCAAAAGAACAGCAAAACAACAACAAGATCACAGAGTTACACCCAAATCCAAACACCCCTTTAAGTATTTGCTGAATTTAAGATTTGCAGCCCTAAAAAGGGTGATTGAGCCCCTTAAAAAAATCTAAAAATTAAAATAAAAATACCACTAAGTCAACAATATATTAGAGTACATTACCCAAAAATTTTATCAGGTTTAGTTGAAAATTGAGTAAATGAAAATTCAAAAACTTTTTCTGCTGCTTGGAACTTTTGACTTTTTGAGTTTTATGAACCTAGTTTGACTTTTATGAACTTCTAATGACTGAGTGAGGTATTATAAGCTATGAAATGAAGAAATTAAGCTACTACAACAACTTATGAATCTGTATGCATGATCATGAACCCACAATCATTAACAGTGAACTGAGCACTCGTTAAAATCCAATCATATGTGATTCGTTAAAATCAAATCATATGTGATTCGTTAAAATCAAATCATATGTGATTTTTACAAATCATATATGATTTTTACAAACCATATATGATTCGTAAGAATCATATGTGATTTGTAAAACTCAAATCATATGTGATTTTTACGAATCGTATATGATTTTTCTGGGCGGAATTTTTTATAAAAAAAAGTTCGTCGAAAGTATATAACAATGCATATCTATAGAAAGATGATTTAATTCTCGTCACGATGGTATTTTTTTTTTTTTTTTTTTTTTTTTTTTTTTTTTTTTTTTGTTTTATTTATTTTATGAAATTTTTTTTTTTTTTTTTTTTTTTTTTTTTTTTTTTTTTTTTTAAGTGAAAAATAAAAATGGGTGGCTATGGTTGGTTCATTGGTTCTATGACAAATATTAGTTCTATATTGATCTCATCTCTAGTGGCGTATTGAAGCAAAAGTTGAGAAATAAGAACTCCAGACATAACTTATCTAAAAGTTGCATATAAAATAAAGGGGTTAATATACAAAAAAGTAACTATATTTTACAAAAAAGTTCGCCTAAGTTACTCAACTTTCAAATTGTTCATCTAAGTTACTAATGTTTGCGTATTTATTCAGAAGGATACCGATCTTTAAAAAAAGTGTTATTCGGGTCACTCCATGGAAGGGTTACTTGCTAAATGGGTTTAATAAATGGACGAATTACATGAATGGTCCCTGGATTGACAAATATTGCATCAACCGTCCCAAAAAAACGTTTTCGGCCTTTTTTTCTTACGTTTTCGTCCGTTTTTGTATGTTTTCATCCGTTTTTTACGTTTTTGTCCGTTTTTATACGTTTTCGTCCATTTGTATATGTTTTCATCCGTTTTTATACGTTTTCCATTACGTTTTCCCACCTTGCCACATCACCTCAAAAAATCGAGAAAAAAATCAAAAAATTTTTTTTGAAAAAAATAAAATCGAAATTTTCTTTCGAAAAAGAAATTCTAATTTCTTTTTCGAGCAAAAAAAATTCAACTTTTTTTTTTTAAATAAAATTAAAAATTATATTGTTGAAAAAAAATCAAGCAAAAAAAAATTTCAAATAAAATCAAATTTTTTTTTTTCCAAAAAAAAATCGAGCAAAAAAAATAAAATGGAAACTTTTTTGGAAAAAAAATCGAGCAAAAAACGGACGAAAACTTAAGAAAAACGGACAAAAACGTATAAAAACGGATTAAATGTATTAAAACGGATAAAAACGTAAGAAAAACAGATAAAAAAGTATAAAAACGGATTAAAACGTATTAAAACGGACAAAAACGTATGAAAAAGGACGAAAATGACTAAAGACTGACGAAAACGTATAAAAACAGAAATAACCATATGAAAACGTAAGAAAAACGGACAAAAATGTATAAAGGACTAACGTTGCAAATAATCGTTGGCTATATGGACTAACGTTGCCACATGATAACTAACAGAACTGGCGGCCGTTAGCTCAGGGACGAATGGTGCAAATTCTGTGTGTAAATTCTAGGGTATTTTAGTCATATCACATTTTTTTAACCGGTTATCATGAGTTAATATAAGCTCAGTAACGTACATAACCGGTTAGTCAAACATTAGTAACTTAGATGAACAATTTGAAAGTTCAGTAACTTAGGCGAACTTTTTTGTAAAGTATAGTTACTTTTTTGTCTATTAACCCTAAAATAAAGCCCTTTTGACATATTAATTGTACATGCACTTATTTTTTTTAACGGCAAACATAAATATATTAAAAAAGATAACAAAAAGCTATAAAAATTACAACGGTGTTTTTAGCCAATCATGCTAAGAAATTCAAATCTTTATTTTAAGATGTCCTAAAATAAATGTTCATTTTATGGTTCAACCAATCAAAAAAGATTTTAATGAGGAAAGATGATATTTGATTGGTGAAGATTATTGTTAGTGATTTACTAATATTTTGTGCAATGTAAAAGTGGACATTTATTTTGCACGAAAGGCGTAATACATAATGAATAAATTTTGTAAAACCCGCACATGTACGGGTATTATAACTATATAAGTATAAAAGATTTATTATAATTTTATAAAAAAATCTTAGACATTACAAAACCATAAATTTATGAACTGTCACAATATTTAACTTTGAAACAAAATTATTAAAATATTATTACCCGTTATACTATCTGTCTAAACCTGGTACGTGCACGGGTTTTTAGTTGAGTCTATACATTTAAACTACATATTTCTACGCAAGTTATTATGCGCAATCATTTTCTTAAAATACAATGGTAAAGTTTGTTAGACCTTTTTATATTTTCAACACATAAAAGTGACATTTTTGTACATGCAAGTTTGGAATTGGAATTTAGCCAAAAAAAAA